>ML820445.1:39985-73745 GCA_009831015.1 Picea engelmannii | reverse complement strand
GACTACTTTGACCTTTTGGGGCTTCTAGATGACATATGAGGGTCCTCCAACTTCGTAAGGCCATAACTCTCAAACCGTGAGGAGTTATGTGACGTTCTACATACCACCAGAAATGGATTGACATGTACTATCCATATAGAATATTATTATCTAAAAATATATCATAACTCGTACCATTACCCATCAAACAAACTTGGGTCCATTACCCAAACCTGGGGTCTCCAACTTCTCATGCCCATAACTCTCTAACCATGAGGAATTATGTGATGTTCCACATACCACCAGAAATGACATGACAATCACTATCCATCTAGGATATTTTCCTTGACAAATTCACTTTCCTTCATCTCATTATTCCACAATTAAGCATTGTTTCCCTTACTCCACAAAGCGTCTTCCCGTGAGGGCTTTCACCATAAGGGGACCACTTTGGAGTTCATCCATATTTACTTCTTATCAACCATGAAAAACAAATAATAAG
This sequence comes from Picea engelmannii, assembly GCA_009831015.1. Taxonomy (NCBI): domain Eukaryota; kingdom Viridiplantae; phylum Streptophyta; class Pinopsida; order Pinales; family Pinaceae; genus Picea; species Picea engelmannii. The sequence goes on along the minus strand of ML820445.1, from coordinate 73,264 downwards.
TCATATTTACATCAAACAATATTGGGTCCATTACCCAAACCTTTGTGCTACGGGGCTTTCTTCAAGGGTTGACATCAATGACAACCAACCTTAATCAACACAATCTCTCTATCCACAAAAAAAGCTGAGTATATTGTAGAAACACAATGTTTCACACAAGTTCTCTTGATGAAGAAAACATTGCAGGATATCAAGGTAGAATATGATCAACCAATCTCAATCATTTGTGACAACACAAGTGAAATCAACATTTCAAAAAATCCTATTATGCACTCAAATACGAAGCATATTCCCATAAAGTATCACTTCCTAAGAGATTAGGTATATCAACTAAGTGTCAAGATGGAATACATTGCCACCAAGGAACAAGTTGCAGATATTTTTATAGCAGTATTTGCCTCACCATTGCAATCTTGCACAGAGGGCCTTTTTCCATTTCCCTATGTAGACTTATCATCCCTTTTTTTTATGAATCCAGAACTAAAAATACAAATTTTTCCACATATACGCACCCTATCTATTGTACAACATGCGTATACGCAGGCTGCTCCACTACAGCCCGCGTACATCGGGATTTGTGCCAAAAAATACAAAAATGGAGTCAGGTTTCCATGTCATGACAAACCTCTAATTCTAGCCTTCGACATACTAGAAGCGTTCTGACTCGACCCTTTAGTTGCATTCTGAAGTCTATAAAAGCACAATTTCGAGCTATGGAAAAGGGAGAGAAAGCATTCAATTTTGAGAGCAAAGTTACTCTGGAGAAATTACTTCATATTGAGTCTTCATCCCTTTGTCCCTCAAGTATGAACACAGTGTTCATCCCCCAAGCTCTTTCCCTATTGTTGAGAGGACCTAATTGCCTCTTTCCTATGAGCTAGCCTTTGGTGGAGGATTGAAGTGGCGGAGACCCAGCTGGAAGGAACTTGGTTTCTTGGTTTTGACCCATGCCGACACAGAATTCTATAATGTTGTCACTTTTGATGATTAATTATTAATAGAAATACTCCTTTCCCATCCTATTGGTATCGTGAAAATATATGATTATTATCCACGGGCATGTTTGTAATGTTTATTAATGGATTATGCTATCTGATGTGCTAACCCATGTATATTATCACTATGTACTTGCTCTACTTGTTTGTTGAGAACTTGTTGCAGGTATAAAGCTTTGGTTCAAAGTGTTCAACGGTGGAACATCATCGAACGTTGGATCGAGGTAGGCTTCTTTATTATCTTGCAGATTAGTTTACATAGCATATGTTGGAATTGAGTTGATTTCTGCAGTCATACCTGTCTATTGTGGTTTACCCTTGGCCATAGAGAATATTTCCCTCGTAACAGAATTGGCGACTCCACTGGGGAAAAATTATGTTACGAGGGAAAAATTCTCTATGGCCAAGGGTAAACCACAATAGACATGTATGACTACAGAAATCAACTGAATTCCAACATATGCTATGTAAACTATTGTGCAATATAAGAAAGAGGCCTACCTCGATCCAACATTGCATATGTTGGAATTGAGTTCATTTCTGCAGTCATACTTGTCTATTGTGGCTTACCCTTGGCCATAGAGAATTTTTCCCTCATAACATAATTTTTCTCTACTTCGATAGAGAGGTCCATTCCTTTCCTCACTTCCTATTTTTATGATCCATGGACCCTACCTTCCCCGAATTCCTCGTGTGAAGGTCAATCGCATGCTGGCATGGCCATGGAACTATCAGCAGGAGATATTGCATATCAAGATGTTCTTGACTCTTTCATCGATCCCGATCCTGTTACCTCGCTGACATATGAGGAGGATCCTATTCTTAGGCTTGTATCGCCCACCTCATTGTCTTGTTCGCATGATTTCCTAGATGAGATTTTTCCTTTAGATGAATCCATCCTCGAAGCTATGAATGGTTCTGAGAGACCTTGGGATGATATGCATCATCGATCTTATTTCCTCCCAAGTCTTGAAAGAATCAAACAAGATGACTTTCGGTCTACCTTGAGTGAGATATTCGGTCACACCATAATTCCACTTGATACGCACGACATTTATGTCGAAGGAAATATGGCGAGTATTTCTCCTACCTTCATGATCGATATCTCCCGTACCCCTGGAAAGATTGAGAATGTAAATATAGGTGTGGATTGTTCGCCAGAAGAAATTCTTATCTACATCGATCTCTTCAAAGAATTTCAAGATGTATTTTCTTGGTCATATGAAGAGATGTGAGGGATCAACCACTGTATTGTCAAACATGATATTAGAACTTATCTGGATGCTAAACCGGTTCGACAATGTCTTAGAGTTGTAAATCCTAGGAAGGCCCCCGCTATTAAGGCAGAGGTGGAGAAGCTACTTAATGTTGGCTTCATCTACCCGGTTCCCTTGGCCGAATGGGTATCCAACCCGGTCCTGTGAATAAAAAACAAGGAGCCATCCTTGTGTGTATGGACTTTCGTGACCTAAACAAGGATTTTCCTAAAGATAACTTCCCCACGCCTTTCATTTATCATATTCTCGATGAGTGTTTGGGAAGCGAGATATTTTCTTTTATGGACAGATTTTCAGGGTATAACCAAATCCAAATCAAACCCGAGGACCAACACAAGACGGAATTTATATGTCCTTGGGGTACTTTTTCATACCGTATTATGCCTTTCGGCGTTAAAAACACCGGAGCAACCTTCCAATGTGCCATGAATTTCTCTTTTCAAGATCTCAAGAACATAGTCGAAGCATATCTTGATGATCTTGATGTTCATTCTCACAAGAGAGTGGATCATGTTACACATCTTCGACTAGTTTTTGAAAGATGTTGTTACTATAGAATCCGGTTAAACCCTCACAAATGTGTCTTTTGTGTTAAGACTGGTCGTCTTTTAGGATTTTTAGTTTTCGAGACTGGGATCATGGTAAATCCTCTTAAGGTTGAGGAAATACTTCAATTGCCTCCCCCACGCACGATTAGACAACTTCAAGGTTTACAGGGGAAATCTAACTTTCTGCATCAGTTTATAGTGAATTATGCCAATATCACTAAGGGTTTCATATGCCTATTGAAGATAGACACCCCTTTTATCTAGGATGAGTGAGCCCAGGAGTTTTTCGATGCTTTGAAGAAAGCCTTGGTATCGGCCCCTCTACTGAAATATCCTAATTACAATAGAGATTGATTGTTGTACATTTCCACGTCTGAAGAGACGATTGGTATGGTTCTAGTTCAGGAGGATGATGAGCTCCATGAGCATGTCATCTACTATCTCAATCGAAATTTAGTCGGTCCTGAGCTTAATTACGCTCACGTTGAAAAGATATCTTTGGCTTTCATTTTCCAATGCTTACGTCACTATATATTACTTTGCAAGACTACGATGGTTGTCGATGCCAATCCATTTCAATACGTCCTTACTAGACATATCATAGGTGGGAAATATAATAAATGGATTGTCATCTTACAAGAGTTTGATCTTGACTTTGCTTCGGCCAAGTCCAAGAAATCACTAGTCTTCGCAGAGTTACTATCCAATTTTCCACAATTAGACGAGGATGTTATTCATGTTGATTCATTTACAGATGAAAACATTTTCCTTGTCTCGTTGTCCAAATGCTAGTATGGAGACATTGTTTTATATCTTCAAACCTTGAAGTTTGCTCAGCATCTCTCACGAGATGATCGACGATGTATTAGTACCAAGCCAAAAATTATCCCATCGTCGATGATACTTTGTATCGCCGAGGAATTGATGATATCTTGCGTCGTTTCTTGAATCACGAAGAGGCCAAGTTAGTCCTAAACGATTGCCACAAAGGGGATTGTGGTGGTCATCTATCCAAGCTTGCGACAACCCAAAAAATATTGTGAGCCGATTATTTCTGGCCTACTATATTTAAAGATTGTATCGAAGCAGTTAAGAAGTGTCACCCCTGCCATCTTTTCACTCGGAAAATGCGCTTGCACCCAGCCCCTCTTCACCTAGTCATTACCATCGGTCCCTTCACGAAGTGGGGGGTAGATTTTGTTGATTGCAACCCAACTTCGGCTGGGGGAATCAACACATTATCGTGGCCATCAACTACTTTACTAAGTGGGTCGAGCCCATGCCTACTATAAAATCCAATGGGAAGAATCCAACCTTCTTCGTGTTCAACCAAATTATCGCCCCATTCGGTATCCTGAGTGAGATTGTCACTGATCATGGAAATCACTTTCATAATGAAATGATGGTAGAACTAGCATCTAATATGGAGTTTAAACATGGTCATTCATCTCCTTATTACCCCCAGGAAAATGGGCAAGTAGAGACCGTCAACAAGTCTCTCAAGACCATTTTGAAAAAAATTGTCATTCAGAGTAATTCCAATTAGCACAGCATGCTATATCCTGCTCTTTTGGCATATCGAACCTCGGTTAAGACTGCCACCAGTTTTTTCCCTTTCCAGTTAGTCCACGGTGTGGAGTCGATCCTTCTTGTTGAATACAAAATCCCTTCTCTCAAGTTGGTAGTCGATCTCCTACCTGACACTTCAGATTTAGAGCGATGACTTGTGCACCTAGAGAGTCTTGACGAGCAGCGTCAGGACACCTTTATGACTATTGAGGCAGACAAGAAATGTGTCAAGGTTTAGTACGACAAGTCTGTTTGTCCCTGGTTGTATGTTGAGGGTGACTTGGTCCTATTGTATGATCAAGCCAAAGAACCGCTAGGGGCAGGAAAGTTTAAACCCATGTGGCACAGTCCTTACATCGTGCGATGTGTTCTAGAAAAAAGATCCTATGAGTTAGAAGATTATGAAGGGAATAAATTGGCCGAGCCCAGAAATGGGCTCTACTTGAAAAGATACTATGCTTGAGCCCTATCCTTGGGCGGAACTCTTTGTATACTAATGTAAATTTAGTGTATATACATCTCTTTTCCCTTTTTATTTTGTCTTTGACTTGCTTATCAAGTTTTCCCTTTGTTGGCAGATGTCAACGGAGTCTTCGGTCTACCTAGGATTCGCAGACGGAGCTAGTCGTCATACATGGAACTTGGCTTCTGCTGCTTGGGTGGTTTACTCACCCGAGGGTCTGCTGGTGTCTTCAGGTGACATATGCCTAGGGCCATCCAAAAATAATGTGGCCGAATATAGCGACGTCATAGAACTCTTGCATGATGCTATCTCACATGGTATTCGCTCTTTAGAAGTTCACCTAGATTCCCAATTAGTAGTATGCCAGTTGAATGGTCGTTACCATGTGCGTGATCCTAATTTACTCCATCGATTCCTACAGGTACGTCTTAAGAATGAAAATTTGATTTTATTACATATTATCACATTCCAAGGAATTCTAATTATGTATCCAATGCCTATGTTAATTACGTTTTAGATTGGCATTTGTTACATTAATAAAGAAAAGAAAACCATCACATCAATATACACATTGTAAGATATAAGTAAATTTGAAGATCCCTTTTTATATATTTCAAAATATGGTGTTTATATTACAAATTTCGGGCTAAAACCCTCAATACACATATACGACCGATATACATATCCCACGACATTTATGCCTGTGGCACCAGATGTGTGTCACGGTAGCAAACCACAATGTTTGCGAGACACCATAAGAGTCATACCCATGCTCTAGGTACACCAACCACCTGTGGATGCATGGCTTCAAGTAGATCCTCTACTTGAACCATTAGAATCCTCTGTGTCAAACGAGATAGATTTCCCAACACGTTTTGTAGGAATCTCTCTTCTTCTCCTCCCGCTGCCTCATCTCCCCGGTTCCTCTGTCTATGTCGTGGGAATCCCTCTTGTCATTGCGGACCCACGTCTGCGGTTACACAAGTATCTAGTTAATATTTAAACACCATCCAAAATTATTTTTGTTCCTTAATACAAAAATACAAAAAATTGAAATATTTAATTTTTTTTTACCTATGTCACCGTAGGCAGCCCCTGGTGGAAGTGGCATATCTAGATATCCTCTGAAATCGATCCCCACATAGGGATAGTCGTCCAAAGAAATGACTTTTCACCGCCACCAGAAGAAAAAATCATCGTTGTAGGGTGTTGACACCCTACCTCCCCCCTGCTGTCTCATGACCTCGATCCACTGCATCATAGCTGGATCGCATGGTCCTCTAGGAAGGATCTCCACTCTAGGTCCCAGACTTGGAACTCGCTCAAAAAATAAGCTGCAAAGAATAGAGGAAAACTCGAAGTTTCTTTTTCTTACTTGTTTGCAATTTGTCAACTAACCTTTCATATTGGTCAACAATGAGGTACACCAATCATAGGCAGTGGGTCTCACACACTCTACTGTGTAAAACATAAGTGGTCTCGATGCTTGATGCAATGAGGCTGAACCTATGAGCCTGGTAAGCATGAGCACAATGATCTTCAGACTGAGGTTATTTATTTCCCATATGGGGAATTTTCTTCCCACCTTGGGAGTCCCCGCTACACAATGGGCATCGATATACTCCTCAATATTCATACCACTCCCTGCTCTGCATGACTTGAGGTTCACAACCTCTCCTCGTCATGATAGACCAGTCAAGAAGTAGATGTCCTCTACTTCGATCCTCAGTGGTTGTCCATCAAGGATAAATATTTCGCTATCAGGATCCCAATAACCCACCAACATCTCCAACAACCTCACTTGGGCCCTCATTCCTTTGAGAGCCCAAAATTTTCACAAGACACATATTTTTATAGCTTCTTGAACCACTGGATCTTGATCCACAGATGCATCTACCTCCTCATGCTCTCATTCTCTCCATTCAAGGACCATTATGCAAAAGACAAATCAATTTTTGAGTTTGAACCTTTCTTTTTCACCATTTGTGTACCTATATGCAGCTTCCCTTCCATACAGTTGCGTGTAGGGCTTAGTATATGCACCCTGTGGTTCACACAGGGTGTATACTTAGTCGTATACATGACCTAAACAAAGGCAGCCCGCGTAGACCGATATTCCTAATTTACGCCCTCAAAAACTTAAAAAATGGAAGCTAATTCAAAAAAGTGATCCACTGAATTTGAAGAGGATGAGATGTGGAGTTACCTGATCCAGACGGTTCGCAATTTCATTGACCGACATTCCCGCGATCGACATTTGAATCTTGGAGGTATTTTTGGTCCAAATTGCACTATTTGGGTAAAAATCAAAATGATACAACAATTTGTGATTTTATTACTATTTATAAGCTATTTTTACCCACTTTATATAGTTTCATGCTATTTTTTCACCTAACGGACTAATTCAAGAGTGGTTTTAAGATAGCTTTTGTAGTTTTGAATTAGTTTTCTTGTGGATTTCAACGTCATGATTGGCCATTCATCACCTTGGCCAAGTATTTTCATAACCTAGCATATAGGATAGGTATCCACTCCATCATGCATTTTTGAATTATCCTTCGACTACTGATTTATACGCCTTAGGTATGAACCCATTTGTTGCAACACAGAACCCTTCGTCTATTATAAATAGTATCACTAATAAATGGTAGAGACTTACCAAACATGGGTGCCCTAGTTAGACCCCTTTTGTCATTTGGTTCCCATGTCGAGTTCTTCCTTAGGACCGGGAGTCCATTATAACTTGATACATGAATTTATGACGAGCCTCATTTCTCACTCATACACATGTGGCCTTATCCCCAACGAACTCTTGAAAATGAGTCTCAGTTAAGCTCTTTTACGACTCGTCTAAAAAACTGAAAAGATTTTTGAGTGATTTGTCCCTTTCACACTTGTTAAATTGTATTTGAAAGGTCATGAGTCTTAGTTAAGCTCTTTTCCGACTCGTTATCAAAAATAGAAAAGATCGCCGAGTGAACTTGTCTTTTTCACACTCGTAAATTGGATTTGAAAAGACGTCTATTTGGCACAAGTTTACCCCTTTTTCACACCAAGTAGACTAAAATACATAAAAAAGGACATTTTTCGGCGTTAAGTTGTGATTGCATCTCATTCCCTCGCTTGTAGTATTGAGCCTTTAGCCGGTTCTCGCTTTGTGTTATAAATTGTTGCCTAAGCTGGTTTTGCATCCTCAACCAAGCAAAGCCTTGTTTATATCCTTCGCAATTTGACACCCTATACCCTGGAGGGAACATCATCCCGAGTTTCCATCTCCATCATGAATTTCCTTGCAATGAGCATAGGTACGTTCCACTGCTGGAACTAGTTTTTCTTAATTGTGACACCCGTTCCCTCCTTTGTATCATAGCATTGATTTGTTATGAAAAAAAAAAAAAGATGGGCGAGAAGGGAGTACTATATTATATTTGGTAGCAGTTGTGCTTCCTTTGAACATAGCACAAAGTTATTGAGTCCTTGCATCATCATAATTTTGGGTTTAGCATGACCCTAGGAAGATGATCTCGTTACAGAGTTTTCTCTACCGAATAGTTACTCTCCCAGTCCCCATAGAGAACATTATCGATGCATCCTGCATATGATAGTTATATCATTGGGTCTATGCTGTGGGATTCTACCATATGTCTCATGCTCTTGTTCAAATGAAGTCTATCAACCTGTGTCGGCCACTCGTCAGAACTCTTGACTTTGCATGTTGGCCATACCCTCAATTTGTCTTAGAGTCACATGATACTATTGTCCTATCATGTACCCTAGCCCTACTTTCATCATTGGTAGGTGACCTTGAACCCAACATTCGACATTTCATCATTGGTCGTTGACTGGGTGGTTTCCCTTGTGTTTGACATCAATACATCTATTCACACTTCGGGATTCGTGCAGTGTCTTGGATGCCATTAGCGTTATTGGTGGTTTTCTCACCTTTGTTAGTAGTTTTCATCATTGGATGCTATTCAGAGGGTCTTTTTCATGTACTTCTTGCATTTGGCACACGCGAGAGACACACAAGGTCATTAGTTCTTGAACATGTTCTTCGTTCGATCTCCACCAAATTATGAAGCTCCTGCTTTATTCCTCGTGCTGACTGATGAGAGATGCCTTAATGCTCTCCTTTCAGTGGGTCTCTTTCCATCGACTTCAGCTCATTTATTCTAGATTTGGGACCTAGAGTTTTATGAGTACCTTGAGGCTTGCAGTCATTAGTGGCAGGCTCACTCTCCATTGACAGATGGGAATACATCAATGTCTCCTGATAATTGGATTCCTCAAGTGTTCAACATCAATTCCTTTATTCACACTTGTAGGAATGTACTCGGTGCCTTGACACCTACTTTCATTATTGGTAGGCTATCTCGTGTTTGTTAACGATATACCTCAATGACCAGTAATCAAACGATGTCTCATTATGTTCGACCTCAACTCCTTTATTCACATGATGTAGACTTGCACCCTTGGCGGATAGTGTAGAAGACTTGAAGACATCACTATGAGGCTGCATCTTTCCTGAGTTGTTGCCTCCTTTTCATTGGACCAATACCTATTTGACTTCAGTGATCATGGGAGATCAGATTGTACTCCATGGTATACAAATATCTTCAGATTGATTTTGAGACTGGTTTCACTAGGCCTTGTTTGTGACTATGAAAGATTTTGGCATGCAACCACATTTGTATTTGCCTATTCATGGCCATGAACACTTATTTGGTATATTTTCCACATGGATCTACATTTTATTCTTGCCATCCATGTATGTAAATCTAGTACAAAATGTAATGAGCAATCGAGTTCGTCCAAATGGTACTCTACAACTCCACTTCTGGGTTATTTATAATGTATTTCGGCCATCGTAGATACTCCTCTGACCTCACACATTAGGGGGCATCTGTTATAGCAGGATTTGCCTCACCATTGCAATCTTGCACAAAGGGCCTTTTTCCATTTCTCTATGCAGACTTATCATCCCTTTTTTCATGAATCTAGAGCTAAAAATACAAAATTTTCAACATATACGCGCCCTATCTGATATACAACATGCGTATACGCAGGCTGCTCCACTACAACCCGTGTACATTAGGATTTGTGATAGAAAATACAAAAATGGAGTCGAGTTTCCATGTCACGACATGAGACCTCTGATCCTTGGCCTTCCACATACTGGAAATGTTTCGACTTGGCCCTTCAGTTGCATTCTGAAGGCTATAAAAGAACAATTTCGAGCTATGGAAAAGGGAGGGAAATCATTCAACTTTGAGAGCAAAGTTACTTTGGAGAAATTACTTCATATTGAGTCTGCATCCCTTTGTCCCTCAAGTCTCAACATAGTGTTCAGCCCCCAAGCTATTTCCCTATTGTTGAGAGGACCTCATTGCCTCTTTCCTATGAGCTTTCCTTTGGTGGAGGATTGAAGTGGTGGACACCCAGTTGGAAGGAACTTGGTTTCTTGGTTTCGAACCATGCCGCCACAGAAGTATGTAATGTTGTCACTTCTGCTGATCAATTATTAATAGAAATACTCATTTCTTGTCCTATTGGTATCGTGCAAATATATGATTATTATCCATGGGCATGTTTGTAATTTTTATTAATGGATTATGCTATCTGATGTGCTAACCCCTTTATATTATCACTATGTACTTGCTCTGCTTGTTTGTTGAGAACTTGTTGCAGGTATAAAGCTTTGGGTCAAAGTGCTCAATGGTGGAACATCATCGAACGTTGGATCAAGGTAGGCCTTTTTCTTATCTTCCACATTAGTTTACATAGCATATGTTGGAATTGAGTTGATTTATGCATTCATACCTATCTGTTGTGGTTTACCCTTGGCCATAGAGAATTTTCCCTCGTAACAATACTTTTACCAAACCTCTTCCTGGAAAAACGTTTGAATATCTCAGACAGAAGCTAGGAGTGGTATCCCTCTCATATCATTAGTAAAGAAGCACAATGCATGGGGAACATACCTTTTCCATTGATGTCAAATGGGAATAATTACAGAGAGGGGAGAATTGCAGACAGGGGGAGGAGAATTACATATAGGGAGAGTTATAGATAAGAGAGAATTATGGAGGATTACATGTTTTTGAATAAAAGGTTGCCATTAATGACACAGGGGGAGATTGTTGAATAAAATATTGTGACTAATGTAAAAGGTAAGTAAGTATTCAAATATAAATGTGACTTTAATAAATAGAAAAGGGGAAAAGTTAAGTGGAAGTGGAGTTTACGTAAAAGTGGAGTAAACATGAAAGTGGATTAAAAAAAAAGGTAAAAGTGAAAGTGGAGTTTACGTAAAAGTTGAGTAAACATGAAAATTGATTAAAAAAGGTAAAAGTGAAAGTGAACATAGTATTTTCACATTGAATTAAAATCCATGGTGGTATTTTACCCATGGTAGGTTAAAAAGTGAATTAAAAATTAAAAAGGGGGGAAATTAATTATTATTTGATAAAAGTGGTGTCTTTTCAAATGAACATGACTTTTCATGTAAAGCTTATGGTAAAGTATAAATGGAGAAGCGGGTTATGAGAAAAAATGTGTTTGTGGGTCTAAAATGCAATATTCTTATGCATACCATTTGAGGATTGAAGATTGAATATCATTCAAGAAGCAACGATTAAATATTAGCAAGAGATGAGAAGATCTTGCAAAACTAGAAGAAGCAAGCATCGAGTAGATTTGGAGAAAGAAAGAGGAGTGGGTGATTTGGAAAAGGAAGAATTAGTGAGCACGGTGAAGATTTGGTGAAAGAAAAAGGAGTGATCTCATGAAAGAACAAGTAGTGAGTACAATGAATCTCTAGCAAAATAAAAAGGAGTGAGTGATCTAGCAAAAGAAGAAGAAGCGAGTACAAAGGGGATCAATGTGTCCTGTAGGTCAGTTCCTACAAACAACATAGGGTATAAATGTATCCTATAGGTCGGTGACTACAAATATCATAGGGGATTTGTGTCTATTGTAGGTCGGTGCCTACAAACAATAGTGGGGATTGGTGTCTCCAGTAGGTTGGTGCCTACAAATTTATAAATAAATTTTTTTGTGGTTTTCTCCTGAAAGGGTTTCCATGTTAAATATTGTGTATTATTGTTGTTACACTTATGTGATTGCTTCACTATGGTTTATGAATGTTAGAAAGAAAAATATAAACTTATACTGATTCACCCCCCCTCTCAATATAAGTGTGTGCTCAACAAAAATCCTAGACTAAGCTAATTAGAAAATGAATAACCATAAACATCAATCGAAATATGTTTTTATAACATGGTTTATCTCATTTATAATTTTTGTTTATTTATTGATTTATTTCCCATAGTACTAACATATAGGGTTGTAGCATCACTTTTAGCATTGCATCACAATGTAATTATTTTATGAAAAAAATGAAGTGCATATGATGCATAATATGATGCTATAGGGTGCATCATTGTTACAACACGATTTGCCTCACCCCATGCAACTTGCTTAGAAGGCCTTTTCCATTTCCCTATGTAGAATTGAAGTCCCTTTTGCACTTCCCAAAGCTAAAAAATCCTATTTTTCCACATACACGTGCCCTAACAGCTATGAAACTCACATATATGTAGGTTGCACCATTACAGCTCGCGTACATCAGGTTTTGTGCCCAAAATTAAAAAATAGTGTCGAGTTTCCATGTCACGTCATGGGATCCATGATCCTTGACCTTCCATATACTGGAAACACTCTGACTTGTCCCTTCATTTCTATTTTGAAGGCTATAAAATGGGCCTTATCAAAGCCGTGGAGGAGGAGAGAATTCAACTTTTGAGAGCAAGGATACTTTGGAGAAATTTCTACTTCTTATATGAGTTTGCATTCCTTTTTCCTTTTAAGTATGAACACATTGTTCAACCCCCAAGCTCTTCCCTGATTGTTAGAGAACCTCATTGTCTCACTTGTATGAGATTGAATTTGGTTGAGGATTGAAGTGGTGGAGGCCCAACCAGAAGGGACTCATTTTCTCGGTTTTGAGACACACCGACATAGGATTTTGTCACTCATACACTTCTGTGGATCATTTATTAATAGCAATACTCTTTTTCCATCCAATTAATGTATTGCAAATATTTGAATTATTATTCCATGAGCATATTTGTTTTGAATATTGATGGATTATGTTATTTGATGTGCTAACTTTATATAGTATCACCATATTCTTGTATATATTGGTTGTTGAGGACAAGTTGCAAGTATATTGTGTTCGAAAACATAGGTATTCCAACAGAGGACAAACACCTTCAGTAACCACTCACATAACCAGATCAAAGATCAACACACCAATGTTTTCACATGGTAAAACCCCTACGGGGAAATATCCATGGCCCCAACCAACGCGGCCACTTGGAGAAGTTTATTAATGAAAAGAAAAAAATTACAGAGATATTTTACCAGAGAGTTTCTCACAATCGATCATCAGAAAATTACCCTCCATGCTCTTTAAATAGAGATCATGGACCAATTAGGTGTTAAGCCATGGATCAATGGCCATTAAGATCGAGGAGAGTATGAACCGTCGGATCACTCTATGTCAGAAACATATTGTGACTGTCGGATTTCCTAACTACAAATGCACACTAATGCATATCGAAGAAACACACTAAGAAACACATGTTTACCTAACGACACATTAGACCAAGTAGATCTTAAATAACTCCTAATTAGTGTCTAAATATCCTAACATCCCCCCTTAAGAACAACTTGGGATAGGATTGAAGGATTTACAATAGTGACACAATAGGAGAAGGAAGGAGGCATTAGAGCCTATCCCCCCTTAATGACAACTTCCTGAATGCCTAACATAGATGGAAGTTTGGGAAACTTCACTTCTGTAAGAGACTTTGTGAAAATGTCTACAACTTGATCTTCTGTAGGGAAAAGAGAACTTCAATAACTTGATCATGAATGAGCTTTCTGATGAAGTGCATGTGTAGCTCGATGTGCTTGCTATGCTGATGTTGAAAAATGTCTTTGGCGATCATGATGGAACTTTGATTGTCGCACCAAAGGCTGGTTGGATGTTGCTGCTGGAATAAAAACTCTGAAAGGATCTGTCAAAGCCACAAAGCTTCCTGACTTGCATTAACCGCTGCTCAGTACTCTGCTTCTACTGAAGAAAGTGCAATAGCCTGTTGTTTCTTACATGCCCAAGTGACAGGTCCTGAACTAAGGCTGAAAACATAACCTGTAGTAGACTTCTGATCATCAGGGTCGCTGTCCCAATCTGAATCAGTGAAACCAATCAATAAAGGAGTCCTGCCTAAACTGTAATGTATCCCAAACTGAACTGTACCATGGAAATAACAAAGTATCATTTTAGATTCTTTCCAATGGCTTTCATGGGGTGTTTGCATATACCAGGCAAGAAGACCAACAGTAAAGGAAAGATCAGGACGGGTATGAGTCAAGTATAAGAGGCTACCAACTAACTGACTGTATAGGGTGGCATCAACTTCGGGAGAAGTATAGGTGGTAGTAAGCTTGACAAGCATAGGTGGCGGTGGGAGAAAGGGTTGGTTTACAATAATCCATGTGAAAGTGACGAAGAAGGTCACAAGCATACTTAGACTGGGAAAGAAAAATTCCTTCACGGGTTTGCAAAACTTGGAGGCTAAGGAAATATTGCAAAAATCCCAAGTATGTCATTTCAAACTTCTTCTTAAGGTTGGTTTTCACATGGTTTAAAAGTTTTGGGTCACTACTAGTAAGGATAAGGTCATTAACATAAAGGACAAGGATTATGAGATGGCTTCCTACTTTCTTGGTATAGACATGAGGATCAGAATGGAATCTAGAGAATCCAGTGGCAATAAGAAAGTTGTCCATTTTGGCATACCAAGCTCGGGGAGCTTGCTTAATACCATAAAGAGATTTATTAAGGAGAAAAACAAGGCTAGAGTCATTCTGGACATAGCCAGGAGGTTGTTCCATGTAGATTTATTCTTTCAAATCGCCATGCAAGAAGGCGGATTTAACATCCATCTGATGGACCTCCCATTTATGTGAGGCGGCAAGGGCAAGAACAAAGCAGATGGAATTCATTTTGGCTACAGGGGAAAAGGTTTCATTATAGTCATTTCCTTGAACTTGGGAAAATCCTTTGGCAACTAACCGAGCCTTGTGTCTTTCAATACTTCCATCTGCTGCATACTTAGTTCTGTAGACCCATTTACATCTGACAAGTTTTCTTCCTTTTGGAAGAGGTGCAAGATCCCAAGTATTATTTGACATTAAAGAACAATGCTCTTCATTCATTGTTGTATCCCAATCTGGATGACCTGAAGCTTATGAAAATGTCTCTGGATCACGAGTCTTTCAAACTTGATCCAAAAGAGAAGAGGCTCGCTGGAACTCTGAACGTGTTCGACGCTGATCTAAAGGATCACAAACAAGATCA
This sequence comes from Picea engelmannii, assembly GCA_009831015.1. Lineage (NCBI taxonomy): Eukaryota > Viridiplantae > Streptophyta > Pinopsida > Pinales > Pinaceae > Picea > Picea engelmannii. The sequence goes on along the minus strand of ML820445.1, from coordinate 57,983 downwards.
CCAACTGCTTCTCGTGTTAAACTGGTGTTGGTTCAGGTTCAAAGGACTCATTTGGAGGAAGGTGAGAAGGCGGAGGTGGATTTTCATCCTCACTGTCATCATCTGAAGAAGAAACCAGAATAGGAACAAAAGAAGGCACAAACTTCGAAGTTGGCTCACAGGCCAAAGAAGGCACAATCGTCGAATTAGGCTCATAGGCCAAGAGATTTTCATCAAATTTAACATCTCTTCTAAGAATAATTTCATTACAATGTGGTTGAAGAAGTCTATAACCTTTGGCATCTTCAGAATAACCAAAAAATATACACTTCTCACTTTTAGGCTGCAATGCTTTCCTTTTCTCATCAGGAATGTGAGCCCATGCTTTACTGCCAAATACATGGAAGTGACTTACATCTAGTTTAATTTTAGTCCAAGATTCTTCCGGTGTTATATGTTTAAGAGACTTTGTGGGAGTGAAATTTATTATGTAATTTTCACAGTTGATTGCTTCTGCCCAATACTTTAGACTTAATCCCTTAGATTGGATCATACAATTAGCCATTTCTTTTAATGTGCGGTTCTTTCTCTCAGGAACACCATTTTGTTGTGGTGTATATGGAACATTGTGTTTCATTTGGATGCCCTGTGCAGTAAAGTAACTTGCAAAATTATTGTTCACATATTCGCCTCCATTATCTGTTCTTAACTTTTGAATTTGATGACCATATTGTTTTTCTACAAGGGCCTTGTAGGCCAAAAACTTGTCAAAAACTTTGCTCTTAACTTTTGAGAAGTAAACCCAAGTACGTCTGGAAAAATCATCAATGAAAGTTAAGAAATACTTGCACCCATAAAAGGAAGGAGAATACATTGGACTAGACAAATCACTGTGAACAAGATGTAAAGGGCCCGAGGTGTGCCAAGAGGCACGTTTGTCAAAACTATCCTGATGATGTTCTCCGAGAACACAACCGACACAAACACCATCTCTGCATGAAACAAGAGGAAGGCTAGTCACCATCTGTTGATTACATAGTTTCTATAATGAGTTATAGTTTAGATGACCAAACCACTCATGCCAAAGTTTTCTCAAGTCATCGCTATGAGCAACAAAAACTGATGAAAAAGATGATGAACCAAAGTTGTCAAACTTGTACAACCTGGTAATATCATCAACAATTCCAATTGCAAGAACATGCTTAGGATCTTTTAGATCCTTGATTACAACTTGGTGAGGTGAAAACTCGACGGTTTTACCTTCACCTAAATGAGTGATTTGATAGACTGATAGAAGGTTACAGGAAAGACTTGGAACACATAATACATCATTGAAATGACCATTATCTACTTGAACTATTCCAGATCCTACAGCACTAAGAGATCTATCATCACCAACAAATATTTTCTTGGTGTTACATTCATTTAGAGAAGAAAATATGGCTTTATACTTAGCCATATGATAAGATGCTCCAGAATCAATAAGGCACTCATCAGAACTAGAAGTAGAAGTAGAATTTGTATTGAAGGAGAAACCAGAAGCAAAAAGTGCATTTCCATGAGAAGAAGAAGAAATAGAATCAATATTGATGTTGTGCTTCTTCATCGTTGCTTCTAAAGCTGCCATCTTCTTGAAACATTTAGACTCATCATGACCATCTTTATCACAAAAGTTGCAATGTCTGTCAGTATTCTTTTTTTTATATTTTGCTCCTTTGTCACCATTAGGAGATGAAGCTGTCTAAGTGGGTTTGGGACCCTTATGTTTCTTTTTGTTGTAGCGAGGATGTTTCTTCTTGGGATACTTGGGTTAATCTTTCTGCTGGGCAACTAAGGCTTTGTTGGAGGTACTGGTAGTGTTGATCACTCCAAGTTGTACAAGCTTATCTTCCTCTCTAATCAAAGCAACACAAAAGGACTCAAGAGTGGGTTTTTCATAAGCTTTCCCTAGAGCCTCTCTCATGGCATAAAAGGTAGATACAAACACAAACTATGCACTACCTAGCTTAGAAAGAATAATATATATGCAACGCTCTTCCTCCATTTTTATCTTACATTCTTCACATAAAATTCTGAGTGTTTTAAACCTAGATAGATAGTCTCCAAGGAAAGAAACATCACTTGGACTCAAGGTTAGTATTTGATTTTCTAACTATTGTGCTCGAATAATATTGAGTTTACCAAACATAGATTCAATCTTTACCCAAGCTTCTTCGGGGTCATCTATTTCTTGAACGTGGTAGCTTAAATCAGGAGAGATGGACATTCTGAAGTTAGACTTTGCATTATATTGAATTGAAGTTAGACTTTGCATTATATTTATATTCAATTATTTTATATGCTGAGTCATAACATCACTGGTTTCACTTTCACACCTCTTGAGTAAACAAAGCCTTTAAAATTAACGTTCATTAATTTAAAATTGATTAGTAACGATTTTATTTTTCAAGAGTACACAAACTATTTTAGGATATAGAGCCTTGGAATAGGATTTTTTTGAGTAAACTTCTCCAATTTTATTGAACTCAACATATGTTTCTGACTAAGGGAGTGGTGAAATCCATTGTACAATTAGTGACATCAGGACACTCCGCTCACACTAGAGTTAAGCACTAGGTCTTACGAAGTTGGTTGTAGAGATAGCCCTCTAATACCTTCCTAGTGTTAGAGATATTTCTAGGGATCTATTCTTATTTGGGGGTCTTTCTAGTATCTTTACCTCTTGTAGAGGTGATGCTTTTGAGATTTTGGGCTTTGATACCCTGCCCATATGGTAGACCTGACTTACGACTGTTCACCTGCGCATTGGTTGTATAATGGTGGATTTAGTTTCTTGACATAGGTACCACATAGGTTACTTCCAGGGGTTATTCTGTGAGTACCCTGATTCAGATAAGGGTCAGAAAACACACAACCTTTATTGATCCATAATCAGATCCAGGAGCTTGATGGGGCCCATAAAGGCCTACAAATCAAATTTCTCGAAATGGCTTCAAAACAGACGTGTGCATAGGCCTCGTCGATACAAACCCAACGCAACTTGAAATGGATCAAACAAACGTCATATGCTCAAGTTATGGTGATCTATTGTTTTTTCCAAACAGGAAAAAAAAATGTTGTCTGTATAGTCCGTATAGTGCCACATGGAAGCTGATTGTATAGGTCGTACGATTGTACAACTGATGTGGCAGGCACAGTCAATGCTGATGTGGAATCTTCTAGAGGTGACACGTGGTAGGCTGATGTGGGCAGGACAGGTGGACCGACCGGGAAGTGACACATGTCACCACCGCAAGGGTGACACGTGGCACGCCCGTACGACAACATGTGGAAGGGTACTGTTAGCTGACATGGCAGTTGATGTCGCAGAGTTGGACCAATTGATGCTTGACATGTGGCATCAGAGTTTGACAAATGGGGTGGTGCCACGTGGCCCAGATGTGGGCTACCACATGGCACCCATGCATTAGTGGTTGGTCTATGAAACATTTATTGGATTTTTTGGATTTCGAACCCCAAAACTCCAACCAGGATAGTGACTTGGCAGGTCGGGATAGCTAGCTTGCCTGCGCGTTGCTACTTAACCCTTAACCACTTCATAAATATTTAAAGTTGAGTGGTGGCATATCCAGACGGAGGTATGGGCTGGGGCCTATCCCCAGCCCTCGGCACACCCATAGGACCTTACCACGAGACTACAGGTGTATGTGTTCATTGCTGGCGTGAATAGGTATGGAACCTGGCCCTCGTTTTTGGGGATTTATGCACATGACCCAGAGATATATTCTAAGCGCGAAGGTCAAGGAATAACTCTCTGTTTTGGGGCTGTCATTTGAAACTCCATGTGACCCGGACTAGCAACTATCTATTTGTGCATGCGGTGGTGGCTTGTGTTAATCCCATGGTTCCAAATAACACTCCATACAATTGGGGTTTGTGGGGTAAAGGCCAGCGTGCAACCCCTAGGGGGTTAGCGCTTGGCCATATGAAAACCATGTGACCTTGTATAAGGAGCGCGCACCCAGGCCAAGGGTCTTAGTCCTATATTTCTCCAAAAAAATGGGTTTTTCAATTTATAATAGTGATTTTAAATGATTTCTTCAACTGTTATTAGAGAGTTTTGGCCCTTTTTAGGGGATATTGGGCCCTTTTTGAGGCTAGATCTTCGAAGGAAGTTGGGAAATGGTTACCAACTTCAGATATATATAAACTAGGCCTTCTTTAGGCCATAAGAGGAGGTTTAGAATAGGTTTATGCTACCGGATTGTTAAGACAAGGCCATATTTATGTAGGGAAGCTATTGAGGAGCGCACCTTTGTGGTCCATTTCTGGGAACTTTGTTCATCCGATTTGGGTGCCGTCAGTTTTGATGGGTTCATGAGATCTAGTAGAACACGACCAGCTCATTTTTGTAATTCATTGGCACTTTCATGATGTACATTTAAAGATTTGAACAGAAATAAGAAAATCCCACTAAGACAAGGCCCAGAGACGTAGGCGAGATTGCCGACCCTGTTATCACATTGGTGTTTATGGTTTTTTGTTCTTTATGCTTCATTTCAAATATGTGTATGTGTATATGTCTTTTATGATTCCTCTTAATTTCTTCCTCTTTCATTAAGCCTCCTAATTGGTTAATTAACACATGCTTAATAACTCAACCATTGTCATTTAAAAGATTTTTTCAGATCAAGTGGTATCAAAGCTAGTTGACGGTTGGAATTTGAGTTTGCATGTTTACCAGGGAAAATCTCATCTCATTTGAGAAAATGGCGTCTAAAGAGGGACTTTATCAAGATGCCAAGGATATGAAAAAAACTCTTTTTTCCATGTCTGAGATGGTGAAAGTGTTGTATGAAGATTACTTGGAATGAAAGAGATTGGTTCAAGTGAAATATTCAAAGAACAACAAAAGCAAAGAAGAATTGAAGGAATTGCCTTCTACATCTGTTTCATAAAACATCTTTGAGGTATCCAGTGGAGGTCATTCATCAATTTCACATTGTTCCCATCAAGATGGTTTTGGTGCATTTGAAAAACATACAAGAGGTATAGGTTTGAGATTACTAACCAAGATGGGTTATGAAGGAAAGGGCCTTGGAATTGAGGGACAAGGTATCATTAATCCCATTGAGGTTGTGGAAAGGCCTCGATATTTAGGATTGGGATATGGAGAAGTGGATATTGGATCATCCTTCAAGATGGGTTCCAAAACTTTGGAAGCAAGTAATGCTTCACATGGCCAGTTTAAGTCATTGCAGGAACACTTCACGAAAGGTGATGGCGTATCACTCCTTGATTGTGGTAGTGAATGAAATTCATATCCAAAACAAAGTGAAGATCAACATGGAAGGCATAATGGTCATGTTTTTACCAATTCTCTTTTTTATTATAAAAAACATAATCATGTAATCTGAAACTTGTGGAATATGTCTCCATGTACTTTTTGTCATTCACCCAAGCATTGTGTTGCCAATTGTTGGAAGAGATAATCTATGTACAGGAAGTCTATGTAGGCTAGGAAATAAACATGAAATAATGACTGAACTCCACAACATAATAAAGATAAGGGTAAACAATTCTGGATGCCAAAAGATCACTGCACTTATTGCAACAAGGGTGGACATCAAAATGCTAATTGTTGGAAGCTTAATCCGAAGCTTCGTCCAAGGAAGGAAAAAAGGATTCCACGTGTACTCACGATGGAAGAAGGATTACCAATGAAGCAAGAGGAACACCATGAAGGAAAGAAACCAGCCACTTGGTTTTTCCAGAAGCGGATGTCACAACTTCATTGTATTTTGATTCCATTAATGTAATCACACATGTTGAAATGATGACTTGTTATAACATCATTTTTGTACAACATCGTGTTTTTTTTTTTCATTCTTATGAGTGTGTAATCATTCAAATTCCATTTTTGTAACCTTTTGGTGACCAAAAGGTCCTTTAGTGGGGAGGTGTGATCTAGAATCGGATCCAGGAGCTTGATGGGGCTTAGAAAGGCCTAAAAAGAAAAGTTCTCAAAATGGCTTCAAAACGGACATGTGCGTAGACCTTGTCGATACAAACCCAACACAACTTGAATGAGTGCAAAAAAACATCGAATACTCAAGTTATGGAGATCTGTTCACTTTTCCAAATAGGCAAAAAAAATGTTGATTGTACAGTCTGTACAGTGGCATGTGGAAGCTGATTGTATAGGCCTTACGGCCATACAACTGACATGGAAGGCATAGTCTATGCTGATGTGGCAGCTTCTGGAGGTGACATGTGGTATGATGACTGGGCATACAGAGCTAACATGGGTGGGACAGGTGGACCAACTGGGAAGTGACACATGTCACCACTACAAGGGTGACATGTGGCACATCTGTATGGTGACACATGGTAGGGTACGGTCAGATGACATGGAATTTGATGTGGAAGAATTGGACCAATCGGTGCTTGACATGTGGCATCAGGGTTTGACAAATGGAGTGGTGTCGCGTTGCCCAGATGCGGGCTTCCATGTGGCACCCAGGCATTGGTGGTTGGTCTATGTAAAATTTATTGGAGTTTGTGGGTTTTGAACCCCAAACCTCCCACCAGGCTAGTGACTTGGCAGGCCGGGCTAGCCATCCCGCTTGCACATTATTACTTAATCCTTAACCACATCAATAATATTTAAATTCAAGCAGTGGTTATTGGAACAAGGGTAGAGCTAGGGTTCAATGCTACAATAACGCACCAACAAAACCCTAACTACCGGCCCTTTCAGCAACAACTGTGAAGAAGATGAAATCTCACCCGAGGTAGAGGCAGGGGTGGTTTCAGGACTCCAGTGTATGCAACCTTAGCTGGGATACAGATATGTGATTCTAACACCTAACAGAGAAATTAGCAGTTAACATTCATCAATATTTAACCAGTATCTACTCCACAGATAAAACCCTAATCTTAGAGCATTACAGTATTCATTCATATCTAAGGTATCTAGTAGCACTTAGAATCAAGATATATATTAGATCAAGCAGATATGAGCACTAAGAACATTCACATAGGTTAGATATAGCATCCATATACATAATTAAGCACAAAGCATCAACATATCTATCTATCTATATCAAAACACTTAGCAAAAACACATAAACACATCAATACATCGCACAAAGCATAGCAACACAACATGTACATGGTTCACTCCCACCCTGGGGCTATGTCCACCAACTATTCATCTTATTTATCATCTTCTTTCAATATTATTACATGAACAAAGCCTCAAAACCATCTCCGTAGAGGACATGATCTCTGCACACTTTGCTAGATCCTCCTTCCCTGGGTTACAACACAAAGTCTCTTCACAATCTCTTACAATCACTTGCACTCAGCCTTGCAAGTCTCACACAGTATGCACAGAGAACTTACAGTCCTTCGGTCACATAGATCCAATGCCTATCCTACATCACCTAGCTTCTATATATATTACAAAATCAGGCCTACGCATGGGTAAACCCATGGGCCGACATTCCCTTACCCGTTACATAATCCCAAAACCCAAAAATCCCTAAAAAGGGGCCGAGATCCCGCAATCTCTGATTCATCTTGCGCTATGCCTTCGACAGCCTGTCAAAGTCCCAAAAATAGGTCCAACGTGACCAAGAATCCACAAAACTTGGTCAAGGGCCAAGAGGCCCCCAACACTCACCTGTGACTCATCCCGAGTCACTCTGGTCTAGGCAGTTCTGCTTCAAAATGATGAAGCTTGGCTCACACTTCTTTGACTTTTTGCTGTGTCACGACCTCCTGTTCAATGGACACTTGGATGACTACTTCATTGACAGGTCCCTCTAGGCGCTGCTCAGTTTCGGTGATGACTTGCTCTAGTTCTTCTCCTCGGCCTTCGATCTCTGTGAAAAGCTGGTAAGCCTCATCCTATACAGGTTGGATCCTCTGAGTCACTTCCATGAATTTGATATGAATAGTGTGTATCTGCTGCTAGGAGGTGCGATGCTCTTGGGATCGCTTCATTCTTTCCATAGATGACAGGGGCTTCAATTGTGCCTGTATTGTCTCTACTTGTTGCTTCACTTCCTGGAGTTGTGACTCCAGTGCCTTCAATTCTGGATTCTCAGTGATTCGCTCATACATCTGGGCACTGTGATTACTCGATTTATTTCATTCCATGGAAAGGACTTTTATTCTTTCAACTGGTCTTCGAGCAGTTGCTTCTCTTTGATCCCTACATCCTGCGGAGTGCCAGGCATTGTGCGGAGCTCTAAGTATGCTACTCATTTTTGTAGCTGATGGATAGCTTCTACGAGCTTCTCTACTTGATGCGTGACTCGATCTTCTGCCTGTGGCTCTAATCCTATCACATAGGGAAGTGCTCTGTTGACCAATACTTTCACTTCAAGGTTCTCTGCGAGCAACTGTTCTTTTCCTTGTTGCATCTATGCTTTCTCTTCATTAAACCTTGCCTGGAGAGAAACCTTCTCTTTCTCTACAACTCTACATTGTTCTATGAGTACTCGTTCCACTTGTTTCAAGGTTTGGGTGGATTCTTTTTTTCCTTCTTCTGCATGACAAAGGCGAGCTTCAATCACATTAGTTAGTTAGTGGAGTTGGGATGGCTCGTCTCCCAACTTTGGTTATCCCAATGGAAGGGACGTAGCGGAGACTGTGCAACTGGACTGAAGGGCCTGTTGTACCCCTCAGAGTTTGACCTCAATTCTGTCTTACATTTCCTCCTGCTTAGCTTCTTGTTTCTCCACAATTTCTAGTGAAGCATCATTTAGAGCTACTATGATGAAGTCAAAATCATCAATAGTGAGTATAGTCTGCATCTTGGTCACAGTGGCTCTTGATTTCTTTTGGGAAGAAGGTTTCGGGGGAGAAACCTTCCTCTTCTTCAAGGGGTCAACCTCATCTCCGGGCAATGTTAATTTTCCTTGCCTCTGTTCATTTTACTTTCCATTTATCTCTTCGTCATCACCCCCTTGGTTAGGTGATACTGAAGCAGACTTCTTTGAGGCATTGCTTAAGTTTTCTCTAGCACCCACTAGAAGGAAGCACCAACTCCCTGAATGTTCCAGCACCAACTTGATGGAAGCACCAACTTCCAATCATACAAGCACCGACCTATATATTAGAGAACCAATGGTCTCCCTTGCACCACCCTCCCACCCTGGTTTCTCTAGCTGCAACCTGATGGAAGCTATAACTCCCTGCATTTAAGAACCTACTTGAAACTATGAGGACAATAACCCTCCCTAGCACCTCCCAACCACCCTGAAATATAAAAAATTTCTTTCTGTGAATTTATTATAATGATTCAATAGTTGTCATTGGCTTACCAGGCTTATCACTGTTCTGCTATGTTGCTCTGCTCTGCCTGCATCAGTTTCTTCCTGCTTGCATCCTCTTCAAATTTCTAATATTTTCCTCTGTCTCAGCATGCACACATAGGATTTATATTCTTCCCATAGATATGCATCTCTATTCTTTTCATATTCTATGCTTCATCTCCTACCCTTAATGCTTCTACACACATGCATCACACACAAAAGCAGCACAGATCTCTTCTCTCTTCTGCATTTTTATGGTCTTTGTGCACCTTGTGCATACTGCATGAGCTATCCCACTGCATACACTTCACTATTTTCATTATCACTGGCCCTTCTCCTGAGATCCTTTGGCTTTAATGACTGTGATAGTCTTCGACACATTTCCATATGTCAGTCAACTTTATGATGAGTCTACACTCCACTGGTAGTTTCCACGAGACTCTTCATCTTCTCTGTTGATCACCCTGAATAATCTTCGAATTCTCTGGCAAAAACCATCAGTGGTCTCTAATAGTTACACCGAGGCTCTTCAGCTCCTCTGGAAATCACCCTACAACTCCTCAAATTCTCTAGCAGATGCAAACACTTCATTCTGGCAGTTACTGCAAGAACCTCTGCGCGTTCATGTGTTTTGGCGCCTTCTCTCTTCCTGAGGAAAAATTCACAGTGGGCGTTTTATCTTTTCTGGCTAAGCCCTTTTCTTTCACATGTGGCCTCAAGCGGTGAACAAATGCATATTCAGAAGTTGTTTTGTGATTTCATGTTCCGGGATATCCAGCTGCGAGTTGCCTCACTCCACTCGCGAAACTCCGAAATGGAGCCTAGCATTGCTATCTCCTTCCTCTATTCTCACTCCACATGACTGCTGATTGTGACCGCTTACCAATCAAAAGGGTGCATCATGATCTCGGTGATCTCCTATATGGAGCCCAGTGACATGCTAGCTCCTCCCTTAAACCTTCGGTGATGTGACCTCCAGCTGTGACTAAGTGCCAAGAAATAGGGGCACTTCGTGATTTCGCATATCGCAAAATCCTGCTACACGTTTCCTTGTATCTCCCAACTTGTGATCTCTAAAATGGAGCTTAGCAGTGTGCTAGCTCCTTCCTTACACCTTCAACAATGTGACCTTAGCTGTGACCATAGGCCTAATCAAAAAGGCATTTCATGATTTTACATTTCGGTTTTTCTCTCGTGAGTCTCCTTGACTCCTCATATTGTGAAACCGGAAAAGGAGACTAGCTACGCAAGCTCCTTTCATTCATGTGACCATCGACGGTGACCAGGGGCCAAGTCCGAAAATGCATTTTTCAAATCATGTTTTGGGGATTCTGTGAAGAGTCATCTTGACTCTCCATGTCGAAAACTCTGAAATGGAGGTTGGCTTCTCTAGCTCTGCTCTCCATCTCTCGACGATGTGACCACGATATATGACCACTGGATAGTCATTTGAGCGCTTCTCTCTTTAGATCAACGGTCCACATTCTGTGGTGATTGGATGACTATACACTACCCCGAAAATTTAGCTTTTGGGACTTTGGGGGAGTGTTTATACTAAAACTCCCAAAACTAAACTCCCGGAATGACATCACTCGATGACGTTTCATGACCTAAGTGGCTTCCACGTGTCACTCAGATTTGAAATATTCACGTACTTGAAATGTCAAACCACCTTGATACTTGTCCTTGTAATATTGTGCCACATGTCCTTGCTAACATAGGCTTCCACCTGTCCTTTCTGATGTGGTCTGTCAAGAACTACCTCCTGGATCTGATGGCCCAGATTCATCCTTGATCCAACGACTAAGATTATTTTGCAATTTTTCATATCGTGAGTTTGAGAGGTTAGGGCACCTCGTACCTTTTAATTTCCAGTCAGTGAAAAGGTGATCTTTCACCACGTGTCCTTCATGGATCAACAGTCCAGATTTCTCCTCGATCCAATGGCTCAAATCATATCGCGATTTTGCATATCTTGAGTTCGAGAGGTTAAAGAACCTCCTTCCTTTGACCTTTCAGTCAGTTAAATGTTGATATTTAGCCATGTGTCCTACCTAAATGGATGGCCAGGATCCCTTCGCAGCTTTGGAGTGTTGAATGAATCCTAGGATTATACTCCTTGCAGCTCCACTGGATCTAATAGTTTCTAGTCCTTCATATTTTCTCCAGATCTGACGGCCCAGATATTATCGCGACTTCACGTTTCGCGAAGTTGGAGGACTACTCACCTCCATTCTCTCGATTCATGATTCTATGATATTGCTCATCTGCTACCAGGTGTCTTCCTCGATGATGGATGGTCCTCCTGCTTTCGGGACTTTGTAAGCCTGCTTTACCTTGCACTTAAAGGTCATGCACATTCTCCTGGATCCAATGACGGTCGGTCCCTGTGCTTGGATCTAATGCCTAAGATCTATCCTACATCTGCACGCTCCTCCTATCTGGACTTACGATAGCTTCCAAGCATGTTTTCCATCAAATGACAAGCGCACTCCCGACAGTAACCCTGTTGTTTCGCCTGTAACATACCATTTGTGTTCTTTCCATCAATGACAATCACATTCTGCCTGTGCTATTCGACTTTGTAAGCCTGCTTTACCTTGGACTTAAAGGTCATGCACGTTCTCCAGGATCCAATGACGGTCAGTCCCTGTGCTTGGATCTAATGCTTGAGATCTATCCTCCATCTGCACGCTCCTCCTATCTGGACTTACGATAGCTTCCAAGCATGTTTTCCATCAAATGACAAGCTCACTCCCAACAGTAACCCTGTTGTTTCGCCTGTAACATACCATTTGTGTTCTTTCCATCAATGAAAATCACGTTCTGCCTGTGCTATTCTTTCCCGAACCCATACCATTGTTGTTCTTGCCAACACTCTATCTGTAAACATGCCAACACTGCGTAGGTCGGTTCTTCCTTACTAGCTTTCTAGCTATCAGTTAACATGCTAGGCGCACTACACCACTCTGGATAGAAGCTACCTTGTAGCCTTGTGTCCCTTTTTCAACATCATTGTATGTATCCTTGATCTTCTGTGCTAGTGCGTGATCTGTGGCTTTTCCTGGATAGAAATCCTGTGGATCGGGTCCTTTCATACTCAATCATGTGATCCTATGGACCAGCGTCGCGTTGACTGTGATATGGCGGTCTAGTCATAATTAGTCATGTTGGCACAGAGGCAGACCCAGGGTTCAAGGCTACAACAACGTACCAACAAAACCCTAACTACCAGCCCTATCGGCAACACCTGCAAAGCAGATGAAGTCTCACCCGAGGTAGAGGCAGGGGTGGTTGCGAGACCCAGGTGTCTTCAACCTTAGCTGGGACACAGATCTGTGATTATAACACTTATATCACACTTAGCATCGATTACTCATCAATATTCAACCCATATTACACTTCACCGATAGCACAGAGCATCGTAGTATTCACTTAGATCTAAGATATTTCAGCACTTAGCAGCAGTAAAGTAGATCAGATCTGTAGATTAGAACTAAGCATCTTCACACACATTAGATCTAGCATTCATACACATCTAAGAAGCATAAAGCATAAGTAGATATATCTAAATATATCAAAGCACTTAATAAAGAAAGAGATTCAAAGCACAAAGAATAACACACAGATTTACATGGTTCACCCCCACCTTGGGGCTACGTCCACCAGTTCTTCTTCTTCTTTACTAGTATCTTCAATCATCATTTACAGCACAAAGCCTCAAACCCTTAGGAAAAAATATCTACGCAGATCGCTAGATCCTTCTTCCTTGCGCTGAGCACAAAGCCTTCTACAACAACTTGCACTTAGCTCTGCAAGCTTCTTATAGTCATCCACAGAGCATTTACAAAACCCCTTAGCACTTAGGTTACATCACATAGATTCCGATCTATCACATGATTTATCTCTTTCTATGTATATTTCTATTAGATGCCTAGGTGTCTATTTATATTTTACAAAAGTGGGCCTAAACATGGGTAAACCCACCGACCGACATCCCTTTCCCATTACATATTCCCAAAACCCAAAATGGACCCAAAAAGGGGGTCTAGTTTCCACAATCTTCGCTTCGCTTGGTGCTTTGTCTTCGACAAGCTGTCAGAGTCCTAAGAATGGTCAAAATGACCAAGGTTATCCCAAAACTTGGTCAAGGGCCAACAGGCCCCCAACACTCACTTGTGACTCATCCCGAGTCACTCTGTTCTGCGCAATTCTTCTTTGAATTCCTCGAGTTTGGCTCGCGCTACTTCGACATGATGCTTCGCTATGTCCTCCTACTGGATGAATTATAGGATCAATGTGTCATTTACTAGTCCTTCCAGGCATTGTTTTGCAGTGATGACAATCTACTCAAACTCTGCTCCCTGTATTTCGATCTCGGAAAACAACTTGCATGCCTTGTCTTGCACCGGTTGGATTCGCTGAGTGACTTCCATCACTTTGCTCTGAATCATATGTATCTGTTGTTGAGCTATACATTGTTCATGAGATATTTTTATTCTATCAATGATAGACAGGGCCTTCGGCTGTGCCTATAATGTATCTGCATGGTGCTTTTCTTCCTGAAGTTGCGACTCCAGCATCAATAACTCTAGATTCTCTGTAAGGGTTTCATAAGTTTGGGCGCTCTGGTTACTGAGCTGCTTGCACTCCAAAGTAAGAGATTTCAATCTGTCAACTACACTGTGAGCAATTGCTTCTTGTTGATCTCTTATCTCCTGAGGGTTCTCAGGCATAACACGGAGTTCTAGATCGGTAATCCACTGCTGAAGCTTTTGTATAACTTCTTCAAGATGTGTCACCTACTGTGGAATTCTCTCTTCGACCTATACTTAGAAAATAGTCACAGAGAAGAGTGCTTTGTTGACTAGTTCTTTTACTTCAATCTTTTCTGCAAGCAACTTCTCCTTGCTTTGCTATAGCTCTATTTTTTCCTTGTCCCATTGTTCTTTAAGAGAAATTTTTTCTCATTCGACATCACTGCGTTGCTCGACAAGTATTCCTTGTACCTGTGTCAAAGTTTGGGTAGCTTGAACTGTGTCTTCTTGAGCTTGTCGAAGGCGAGCTTTGACCAGATCAGTAATTCGGTGGAGTTGAGTTGGCTCATCTCCTGGTTCTACTATCCCTGCTGGAAGAGGCACAGTGGAGACTGTGCATCTAGACTGAAGTGCCTGTTGCACTCCTTGGAGCTCAATTTCAATCTTGTTGTAGATCATCTCTTTCTTGGCTTCCTAATTTTCTGTTATCTCTTCTATAGCTTCATTCATAGTTGCGAGGAGGAAACTGAAGTCATATGGGGTGAGTGTGGTCATCATATTAGTTACTGGTGCTTTCGATTTCTTTCGAGAGGAAGGTTTCGGAAGCGAACCCTTCCTTTTCTTCGATGAGTCCTCTTCATCTCCTAGACTTTGCTCGACTTCTTCTAAGTATTCACCATTACCTCCTTGCTCTGGTGTAGTGGATGTGGTCCTTATAGATCTGTTGTCTACATCATGGATTTCTTTGGGTTTCTTCATCTTACTAGGTCCAGGTGTATGCTGCGCAGCTTCTGGGCTATAAATATCAAATAGGTCCATGGGGTTTGTTGGAATGAGAAGGTCTACTGACCAGTCCTTGATGATCTCTTTGATGTCTTCCTCGATCAACTTGTAATATGACTGCAACTGTTTCTTATGCTCATCACCATGCAATGTTATATAAATGAAGTGGCGATCTGCGCTGAAATTCATTAGGGGTCTGAATCTGTGGAGCATGTTTAGGGTAATGCGAGGTATGGACAAGATGGAAGTATTTATCTAGTTGTAGTATATGTGGAAGATGACATTCGATTTCCATTGCTTTCTCATATCTATTGAGTACCACAGGGTACTGAACTTCATAGCCAAGGGTTCGAATGGCTCGGTCTCTAGAAAAGTGTCACCCTCCGGCATCTCCCATGCTATGAAGGCGATCAGTATGAGAATCCAACTAAAATGGAATTCGTATCCCTGGCATTGCGCTTCCCTACAATCCAGTTCACGCTAATTCACTAAGTACTTCACCCAATTCATTTGAAGTCCTAGTTCTGTGCACTTCCCAGCGAGCTCAGCTATGAACCCGATCACTTGAGTGGGCCGGTTCTTGTGAACTAGCTTGTCTGCGATGAGATGACATGCAAGGTGCACTACACCGCTCTGAATAGAGTCTACCTTGTAGCCTCGTGTGCCCTTCTTGACATCGCCATACGTTTCTTTGATCTTCTCTGATAGTTCTCTATCTAAGGTCTTTCCAGGGTAAAAGTCCTATGGGTCAGGGCCCTACATGCTAAGTCCTATGATCCGATTGATCAAGGTCAGATCCACTGTGACACGATGGTTCAACCATAAGTAGCCTTTGTGATAGCAAGACATAAGAAACTTTATTCATGCATTCACCTCTTGGTGTCTGCCAAAGTGCGGGATCTTCATGACATTCAACAATGTCGACTCCGCGAGGTTCTAGGTCTAAGACTACAGGACAATCTTTGAGTTCTTTCCCTTCGTCTTCATTAGATACTTTTGTGGGGCAAGCATATTGTAGAATTTCCTATCGTCGAGGTTGACATCACTAAACTTCAACACAACGAGCTTGTCTTGATCGACACGAACTACGCGCACCCCTTTTGGAAAGTACACAGTGACCATAACATATTCGAATTCTCAAGGCACACTTTTACGGTTGATTTCACCACGCATAGGGGGTATTTAAGAAGGAAGGATGCTCGGAATCAGTTTAGCATTCATGATGTCATCTCTATGCTTCGTTCACTTCTCATTGATCTGTCGGGACAGTCCTGCTCTAACAGTGGATGGAGAAGATGCTACTCCTATTTTCGATGATGCCTGGACTCTAGTGGACATTCCTCTTTCCGATATGACTCTCTCAATCATTAAATCAAGTAGAACTTCAGTTACGGATTCTTCAAGGGTGGTGAGCTCATCGGACGTATGCGCTCAGGAAAAATAATCGGGGTCACGATGATCTTAGGCACTGCACAGGAATGAATAACATGGGCGTGATGATCACTGTAGACACTTTCTAGTCTGCGAAATTCAATTTCTTAGTTGGAAAAAGTGTTTCTCGGGCATGGCGTGATGATATAAATAAGAAATCTCAGCAATGGTCTGCTTGCAATGGGTATGGGGCCTCCATTAACTCAGTTCTATCCATTCTGGAACTATCCAACAGTCTAGGGGTAACCCATAAATGCTTTCCGACCCGTTCAGAGCGGTATTCAAATGGATATATTGGCCTCCATTGGCTATATCTCTTCGCCATGGCGAAGTGACCCATGTCACTATTATGATATCTCGAAGAATTTCCCATTCTACAAGTTTTCGTTCTGCGATGTTCCCTCCTGTAATTTTTCAATTTTTGCCCTCTTCTTACTTAACTTTCTAGCCTTCTTCCCAGTAATCTTTAACTTGGTCTATATTTTTTTTTTTCTGATTATTATTTTCCTTCGATCTAGTCACTTCGTGTTGCTAAGTTTCTCTCAGGGGTAATACTTCTTTGGTATCTTAGACAGATACTCCAGTCTTCTGGGAGTCCCCTAATGATTTCACAACTTCGACATCTGGGATCCTAGTGCTGAATATCTTCGATTTGTTCTCCTATTCCTCAATCAACTGCACGATCCTTCTGGTCATGAAATATTTTAACTCTTGTCTCTATTGTTCTAATATTTTTTCCTTTTCCTTCTTTCTAGCTTGATCTCGTTCAATCCAAGATTTTCCAAGTAGCATAGTAAACGGGGTATTTTCCTCAATAAATTTGATAATCTCAAAATATTCCTTTGTCGAAGTTCCATTAGTGTTCATAGATATCTGAGTGAGCCTTCCACATAGGTTCACTAGTTTTCCTCTAAATAACCCTATTATGTTTAGTGAAGGGATCATAGAAGGCCTTCCTATAGCTTCCCAATTTTTTTCTGTCATGACATTCACCTATGTTTCCTCATCTAGAACACAGTCAATGTCGAAGTCCCCTATCCTTACTTCGATGCATTATTTTTCTTTAAATATCTTTGATAACCTAACATGCCGGTGGTCATTCAAGGTGTCTTTCATCTGCAGTAACATCTTCTCTGCTTCTTTCTGGGGTTCTGCTATTTCTGGATCTGCCTTAGGATTTCCTTCATTCAGATTCATTCTTTCAAGATTAGCAATCATTCTAGGGAAATCTAATACTTCATGGTCCAAATCCTTGCAACAGAGACAACTTGATCTTCCACCAAGGCACTCCCTAGCTAGATGTCCCGGTTTTATGCAACTGTAACATAGGGTTAATCCTCTCTTTCTTTTAAATGATCCCCAACCTCTTCTGTACTGCACACTAGGATCATGGTAGCTAGTCTGAAAAAAATTCTTTCTAGGATCCTTCATCCATTTGTTAGTCCAAACATTCTTTCTATGCATAGGTATAACATATCTATCATTATTCTTATCATATCTATTCATATCAAACTTTCTTTTTTCTAACAATGACCTGGTTTTCCAGCTAGGACACAATATATCAATCATACCTAGATCCATTGATCCAGATGGATATCGGTGGCCACCCACCTTTTCCAACTGGCTCAAAACAGTTTTCTGACATTTTGGCAATTTACTATTTTTAGCAGTTTTTCGGGTCCTGAACTTCGGGAGCCATTTTGAGGCCCTAAACGATGTTTT
>ML820445.1:24328-39885 GCA_009831015.1 Picea engelmannii | reverse complement strand
ACGGTCCAGGTATAACCTTGGCTCAACGGCTACGATTGAGTCGCGATATCGCATATCGTGAAATCGGGGTTTCTGATGTCAAGTGACTTTGTCATTCCAAAGTCCCGATCCCCGATACTCCATTTAGATAATCAACGGTCCAGGTATAACCTTGGCTCAACGGCTACGATTGAGTCGCGATATCGCATATCGCGAAATCGCATATCGCGAAATCGGGGTTTCTGATGCAGTGTGTTCTTGACATATCAAAGTCCCGATCGCCGATGCCTCTGCTGACGTCACACATGGTTTGACACGTGTTAGATCCTGCCACGTGTCACTCTGATTCATGAATTGCATGAGCCTAAAGTGTTAAATCTGCCTGACACCTGTCATTCCCTGGTTGTGCCACGTGTCCCTTGCTGACGTGATCTGTTGACATGTGTTGGATCGACGGTCTAGATCACTTGTTATCCAACGGCTATGATTAACTCGTGAAATCGCATATCGTGATTTCGGGGTTTTCGTTGTCAAGTGTTCTTTGCATATTGAAATCACGATCCCCGATTCTCTGATGAAGGAAATCAATGGACCAGATCTAATTCTTGATTTAACGGTTGAGATCATATCGCGATTTCGGGGTTTTCGTTGTCAAGGAACTTTGACATATCCAACTCGCGATCCTCGAAACTCCGATGACTATGCTCCTGGTCCATATGACCATTATCCTCATGACCGTAGCCAAACCTTCACTCCCTTTAAAGACCTTGCAGGTTCTCATTGATCCAACGGTGGTCAGGTCCCTGCGCTCGGATCTGACGGCTGAGACCTGTCCTCCTATCGAGCTTCTCCCGGTGGCGCCCGATCGCTGCCACGCGTCCTTTCAAATAGACGGTCCTGATTATGTTGGGATTTCACCTTGGCTTTTCCCAATGGTAAACCTCGTATAGCTTCTGTCTGATCTGACGGCCCTCGTTCTTTCGAGAAATTTGAATGAGATCCTGTGGTTGTGGATCTCTTTCTTCCTTCTCTTCTGCAAATTCCTGTATCTTGAGCTTTGCCTTTGCTGCACGTGTTTTATTCAACGTTGTTCCTCCTTCTTATCCTACCATCTCCACTGCTGTACTTGCCATCAATGACAAGCATGCGCTACTTGGTAAACATTTGTCAACAGAGGGAGGGGTGGTTGCGAGACTTAGGTGTTTGCAACCTTAGCTGGGAGACAGATATGTGATTATAACACTTATAGCACACTTAGCATCGATTACTCATCAAGATTCAACCCGTATTACACTTCGCAGAGAGCACAGAGCATCGCAGTATTCACTTAGATCTAAGATATTTCAGCACTTAGCATCACTAAAGTAGATCAGATTTTTATATCAACACTAAGCATATTCACACACATTAGATCTAGCATTCATACACACATAAGAAGAACAAATCATACGTATATATATCTAAATATATCAAATCACTTAATAAAGAAAGAGATTCAAAGCACAAAGCATAAAACATAGATTTACGTGGTTCACCCCCACCCTGGGGCTACATCCACCAATTATTCTTCTTCTTTACTAGTATCTTCAATCATCAATTACAACACAGAGCCTCAAACCCTTCTTTGCATAGGATAGAAGATCTGCGCAGCTCACTAGATCCTTCTTCCTTGCGCTAAGAACAAAGCCTTCTACAACAACTTGCACTTAGCTCTGCAAGATTATTACATTCGTACACAGAGAATTTACAAAACCCCTTAGAAATTAGCTTATATCACATAGATGTTGATCTATCACATGATCTATCTCTCTGTATGTCTATTTATATTATATGCCTAGGTGTCTATTTATATTTTACAAAAGTGGGCCTAAATGTGGGTAAACCCATGGGCCGACATCCCTTTCCCATTACATATTCCCAAAACCCAAAATGGACCCAAAAACGGGGTTTAGTTTCCGTGATATTTGCTTCGCTTGGCACTTCATCTTCGACAGGCTGTAAGAGTCTTAAGAACATTCAAAATGACCAAGCTTACCCCAAAACTTGGTCAAGGGCCAACAATTTTCCATGGTAACATGAAAGTAGTAGCTTGACACAGGTGTTGACTTCCTAGTGCCTTCCAAAGTGTGGGATTTTCATTACATTCAGCAAGGTGGGCTGCACGAGGTTCAGAATCCACGACTGGGGAATTATCATTGAATTCTTCCCCTTCTTCATGGTCAAGTATTTATATGGGGCGAGCATACTATAGTTCTTGTGGTCTCTGAGGTTGAAGTCCCTGAACTTCAACATGGCGATCTTGTCCTACTACAATCGAACTACGCATATCTCCTTCGGGAGGTATGCAGTAACCATGGTGTACTCGAAATCGCTTGGCACACTATCACGACTCACCACATCGATGAGAGGCGGTATGCAGTCAGGCAATATGGTCAAGATCAGCTTCGCATTTTCTAGGTCATCTCTATGCTTGGTTATCTTTTCTGCTGATGGTCAAGATGGTCCGGCTCCATGAGCAGTCGACGGAGAGGCTTGTACTCCTCTCGTTGATGACACTTGTACACCCACAAAAATTACTCTCTCAGAAATTACTCGTTTGGTCATGAGGTCAATGAGTACCTCCTTTACAGACTCTTTGACTATGCTAAGTTCTTCGTACATACACGCTCGTGGTTGAATATCTCAGGATCGAAGAGTAACTCGTCACTGCAACAGGATGGATAGTGATAACGCGAAGATCACTGTGAAAAATCAACTATTCTGCGGGCTCAGATAATAACGGTTGGAAAAAGTGTTCTCGATGCATGGAATGATGAGATAAATAAATAACTCGATAATGGATCTCTTAAAATGGGTGAGAATCCTTAATTAACTCAGTTATGTCTGTTACGACATGGTCCAACGGTTTGGTGGTGAACTTTCTGACCATAAATGCCTTTCTACCCTTTCGGGATGTTGGTCTAACGGTTATATTGTTCCCAACGGCTATATTTCTTCGCCATGGCAAAGTGCCATGTGACGTTGTTCTGATATCCCGATGAAGTTCCAATTTTGCAAATTTTCCTTCTGCGAAGTTCCCTCTAGAACCTTCTGTAACTTTTCGATCTTAGCTCTCTTCTTACTTAGATTTCTAGCCTTTTTCCCAGTGAATTTTGCCTCAGTATTTCTTTTTCCATTCAGATTCTTATCTTCTCTTGGCATAGTAACTTCATGTTGTTGATATTATTTCCTAAGATTTAAGGGTAATACTTCTTCTTTATCTAGAATAGGAACTTCAGTCTCCTGTGGGTCTTCTAGTGTCCTTGCAACTTCGACATCCAACTCTCTGGTGTTAAATAGCTTCAATATTTTCCTCTTCTTCAATCAAGTGTGCGATCCTCTTAGTCATGAAATCTTTTAACTCTTGCTTCTTCTTCTCTAAAAATTATTTTTCCTTCCTTATAGCCTGATCTCTTTCAATCCAAGTTTTTCCTAGTAACATAGCAAATGGAGCGTTGTTCTCAGTAAATTTAACAATTTCAAAATCTTCCTCTGTTGAATTTCCATTGGCATTCATAGATATCTGGGTGATATTTCCACATAGGGTTATCAGTTTTCTTCTAAATAATCTTATTCCTCTCAATGAAGGAATCATAACAGGCTTCCCTAAAAGTTCCCAAGTTCTTTATGTCATGATATTCACCTGTGTTTCCTCATCTAGAACATAGTCAATGTCGAGGTCTCCTATTCTTGCTTCGATGTACACTTTTTCTTTGAAGATCTCTGATAAGCTGACATGTCAGTGGTCATTCAAGGTTTCTTTCATCTGTAGTAATACTTTCTCTGATTCTTTCTGAGGTTCTACCATGGTCTCAGTTGCTTGACCTTTCTCATGGTCTTCTTGTCTCATATTCAATCCTTCGAGCTTAGCAATTATTCTAGGGCAATCCAATACTTCATGGTCCATAGATTTGAAATAAAGGCAACTAGGTCTTCTGCCAGGGCATTCTTTAGCAAGATGTCCCAGTTTTCTGCAACTATAACAAAGGGTTAATCCTCTCTTTCTTTTAAATGATCCCTTGCCTTTCTTGTACTACGCGCTAGGATCATAGTAGCTAACCTGTAACAAATTATTTCTAGGGTCCTGCATCCAGTTGTTAGTCCAAACATTCTCTCTATGCATAGGTATAACATATATTTCACTATTCTTATCAGATCTTCTTATATTAAATATTCGTCCATCTATCAGTGCCCTAGTTTTCAATATAGGATATAATCTATCAACCATTCCTAGATCCATACTCTAGAAACACAAATTTTCACTTATCTTACTACTATAGAGCACAAAGCTTACAGATCTTACCTTTTTAGTCTTACTTTCACCTTTATCAGGGCACAAAGATCCCAGATCTTACCTCTTTTCTTAAGATATGACCTGTTTTCTTTAGATTTGACCTTCCTCTTGGCACACAGCTTCATAGGTCAAGTAGAATGTTGTACACTAGGGCAACAAATCTACACACAAAGCTTTCACAGTTTCAGGTCGGATCTTTTCACAAAGCTTCTTCTTCCTCAGTTCCAAGCAATCACAGTTTCAAGTCGGATCTTTGCACAAATCTTCTTCTTCTTCAGTTCCCAGCAATCACAGTTTCAAGTCGGATCTTTGCACAAAGCTTCTTCTTCCTCAGTTCCCATCAATCACAGTTTCAGGTCCTGACAACGGAACCATTTGTTGGCACAGGGGTAGACCCGGGTTTCAATGCTACAACAACGCACCAAGAAAACCCTAACTACCGGCCCTTTCGGCAACACCTGCGAAGTAGATGAAGTCTAGCCCGAGGTAGAGGCAGGGGTGGTTGCAGGACTCCAGTGTCTGCAGCCTTAGCTAGGATACAGATCTATGATTCTAATGCCTAACATAACACTTAGAAATTAACATTAATCAATATTTAACCAGTATCTACTCCGCAGATAAAACCCTAATCTTAGAGCATCACAGTATTCATTCAGATATAAGGTATCTAGTAGCACTTATCATAAAGAGATAGATTAGATCAAGCATATTCGAGCACTAAGCAAATTCACATAGGTCATATCTAGCATCCATATACATCATTAATCACAAAGCATTAACAGATCTATCTATCTATATCAAAGCACTTAGCAAGTAAACACATAAACACATCAATACATTGCACAAATCATAGAAACACAACATGTACGTGGTTCACCCCCACCCTAGGGCTACGTCCACCAACTCTTCATCTTATTTATTATTTTCTGTCGATCTTCTTACATGCACAAAGCCTCAAAACCAACTCCGCAGAGGACAGGAGATCTATGCACTTCGCTAGATCCTCCTTCCCTGGGTTACAACACAAAGTCTCTTCACAATCTCTTACAATCACTTGCACTCAGCCTTGCAAGTCTCACAAAGTATGCATAGAGCACTTACAATCCTTTGGTCAGAAAGATCCAATGCCTATCCTACATCACCTAGATTCTATATATATATTACAAAATCGGGCCTATACATGGGAAAACCCATGGGGTGACATTCCCTTACCCATTACATAATCCCAAAACTCAAAAATCCCTAAAAAAGGGCAGAGATCTCGCGATCTCTGCTTCGTCTTGCGCTCCACCTTCAACAACCTATCCAAGTCCCAAAAATAGGTCCATCATGACCAAGAATCCACAAAACTTGGTCAAGGGCCAACAATGGCATATCTGAACGTAGGTATGGGCTAGGGCCTAGCCCCAACCCTCAGCACACCCATAGGACCTTACCACGTGACTGCAAGTGTATGTGTTCATTTGTGGCATAGATAGGTATGGAACCTGGCCCTCGGTTTTGGGGATTTATGCACAAGACCTGGAGATATATGTTGAACGTGGAGGTTAAGGAATAGCCCTCGGTTTTGGGGCTGTCATTTCAAACTCCATGTGACCCAGACTAGCATCTATCTATTTGCGCGCATGGTGGTGCCTTGTGTTAATCCCATGGTTCCTAATAACACTCCATATGACCAGGGTTTGTGGGGTAAAGGCCAGTGCGCAACCCCTAGCGGATGGCGCTTGGACATATGAAAATGGTGTGACCCTGTATAAGAAGCGAGCTCCCAGGCCAAGGGTCTTAACTCTATATTTCTCCAAAAAAATGGGTTTTTGACTTTAGAACAATGGTTTTAAATTATTTCTTCAGTTGTTATTGGATATTTTTGGCCCTTTTTGGGGGATATTGGGCCCTTTTTGAGGCCAGATCTCAGGGGGAAGTTGGGAGATGGTTACCAAATTTAGATCTATATAAACCAGGCCTTATTGAGGCCACGAGAGGAGGTTCAGAACATGTTTATGCTACCGGATTGTTGAGCCAAGGCCATTTTTATGCAAGGAAGCTATTGAGGAGCACACCTTTGCAGACCATTTATGGGAGCTTCATTCATCCAATTTGGGTGCCGTCAGTTTTGACGGGTTCAAGAGATACAGTAAAACACAAAAAAATCATTGTTGTAATAAATTGGCACTTTCATGATGTAAATTTAAATATTCAAACATAAACAATAAAATCCCACTGAAACAAGGCCCAGAGACGTAGTCGAGATTTCCGAACTCTGTTATCACATTGGTGTTTATAGTTTTTTATTGTTTATGCTTCATTTCATATATGTATATGTGTATATGGTTGTTATGATTCCTCTTCATTTCTTCCTCTTTCATTAAGCTTCCTAATTGGTTAATTAACACATGCTTAGTAACTCAACCATTGTCATTTAAAAGATCTTTTTGGATCATTTATGGAAGATTAACTCTCTAGGGGGATCTGACCGACTGGATTTTAAGCCCATGAGGGCCCTTATAACTGATTATGATACCCACAATATTTTGAACGGATTCTCAGGCCCCTCTTGGGTGAGACTTACCATCTCTACTGTGGGAGGCCCTTTTCAGCTACTTTATCATGTTTGTATGCATTTGGATTTTATTTTTATTTTGGTGTGCTCTTTGATTAATAGTTTGACTTAGGAATTTGTTTTATATATCTCGAGTCTTGAGTCATCGTGGAGCCAGAGCAACTTCCTCACCAGCCTTGTCATTTTTGAAGTTACCACCACATCTTGATTCGTTACCTTCTAAGAGGCACAAAGTTATCAAACGTGGTACAAACACCTCCACCTATCAGACTTGTGGTTATACAACTATGAGTGATGAGTCGGGTCGGAAAGATACTCAGAGTCCTTCAACTCCCATACCTACTATAGTTAATGGAAATCCTTCTATGCCTTCAACAACTTCGGTTATAGCACCTGAGGTTACAATTGTTACCCCTATCTGACTTGCAGTTTCTTCTCAACCCGTAGTAACAAACCCTCTTGGGTCTATTTTTAGTTCGCCTAGATATAATTCTCAGTACATGCCTTCGGCCTCTACCCCTTTCTCTTATGGTATGACTAATCTCACATCGCAATTTTTGTCCTCTATTCCAGTGATGAATACAAATCCTAGTATTGGACCTGGGGTTATGGCCCCTCCGTATACTCCTCTATCGCTTGGTGGAACTCAAATTCCCCAAGTGAATCCTTCGGTCGGAGTTCAACCTCCCTTATTGTTTGGGTCTAATCCTGGTCTTAATGCTCCTGGATGGAGTAACCAACTGGGAGGACAAGATATTGACTGTGGTCTGTCCTTTACCTTTTCCTCCTCTACTTCAATTTCGTCTAATAATTTTGGTGTGATGAATCCACGTATATCCTCTAGATTTACACCTAGGGGAGGTCATTTCCATATCATGGGAAACCCCCAACCTGGAGCTCATCTAGCTGGGGGAAACATTTATAACCCACATTATATTGTTCCTACAGGAATGATTCCCAACACATATTTTATGAATCAGTTTAGAGGAGGACACTTTAACCCTAGACAAGGCCATGGTGCATACCAGAACCCTGGATGAGGTGAAATTCCCCAAAAATAGTCTTTCTCAGGAGCATGGGCTCAGATGCCACAACCCTGACTCCCTTTTCTGGCCATGATTAACTTGCTAGATTTTTTGAAATTAATGAATGAACCAGTGCGCCATGATCCATCATGTCCTCCCGTCCCCACTAAGCTTCCTTCAGATATTCTAAAATTCGAGGGAAATACTGGTGAGGATCCTGGTGATCATGTTACTACTTTTCATCTTTGGTGCTCATCTAACTCACTCAATGATGACTCTATTCATTTGAGACTATTTCAACGCACCCTCATGGGGGTTGATGTGAAATGGTACATCAAGCTACCAGGGGGGGACATATGGCACCTTTAATCAGATGGTTTTAGTCTTCCTCAACCACTTCCAGTTTCCAGTTCCTTACAAAACTGGTATAGAACTCATGTCGACCTTTTGCCAAGAAAAGGCCACCCGAATCTTGAATCACATCCAAGAGTGCTGTATACGGAAGAGGTTGATTAAGGATTACATTCCTTTAGAGTTCCTGTTAAAATGGTTTTTGAAATACCTATTTCCATATATTTTGAAGGATGTTTCTACATCCGGGGTAACCTTTGAGGAGGAAGCGATTTTCAAGGCCCAACAAATGGATCTTATTTATTCCCAATCTGGGATGTTATACAAAATTATTCCTAATGCATTGAGGTCAAACTACGACCCAAGACAAAATCCTGAGCCTCATGCCAATGGCATTATAGGCTCCACAAATGCTAAGTTTGCAGACTTGGTGGCAAATTAGTTGAAGGAATTGTCTCTAATACAGTGTGTAGTAGGACCAGCTTTGACTGTGTCCTCTACTCCCACCCAGTCAGTGAATGTGCATTCTGTATAGTCGTCGACCAACCTGAATGGTAACCAAAAAACAGGAGGGAATAGAAGGAAAGGATGAGGTAATCGTAAGGGTGGGAAGAATGATAATAAGACCAAGGACAATGGTAACAATGAGAGATTGAATGTTAATGCTGGTGAGAGCAAGAGAGAGATGAGGAAGGTGAATTTTCCTTGTAATATTTGTACGGATGATCACCTTACTCATTTATTCCACAAACTCGAGGAAGATGTGAGGCTTTTATCCCAACCTCCCGTTGTGATGACTAATCATTTTCTACATAATCAACACATGGCCTCGAGCTCCTATAACACCGGAAATACACCTGGTGGAAATCAAAATTCCTCGGCGCAAGACGATGATCGTCTGTGCGTGAATATGGTCAAGTATTAGATTCATGTTGCCACTAGATATAGGTATTACAACTCTTTGTCAGTTTTTCCCAATCTAGAGTCTACCCCTCCTTTGGATACCCCTTTGCAGATAGAAAATCCAGAGCCTCTGCCTCATATTCCAAAAGGAGAACTTAAATTCTCTATGCACAATCCTAATGCTAGAGATGCCCATAATTATTCCATTGTTGAAGACCTGGATCAAACACCTTGTGCAATGTCAACTTTGGAGGTACTTCAGACGTGTCCTTCTCAAAGGAACACCTTGTTATCTGCTTTAGGAGATCTAGACCCATGTGGCTCTAAGGTTATCAAGTTTGATGTCATGGATGTCTAGCCTCGCTTGCCTTACCATGTGGCCTTTGAAATACATGTGAACTACTCAAACTATACCATCAAATGTATTGTTATTGATTAAGGCATTACGACTTGCGTAATGTCCCTAACATGTTGGAAAGCTATTCGTTCTCCTATGATTTCCAAATCTTTGACCATGTTGAACCCATTTTATGGTCGTTTAGTTAGACCCCATGGTATTCTTTCCCTGTTCCTAGTCTAGTTAGAGGGGAAGAAAGTGGAGGTTGATGTCAAGGTGGTTGATGCACCCATTGACTATAACTTATTACTAGGGCGTAATTGGACCTATGATATGATTGTGGTCATGTCATATGTCTTATGTACTTTATGTTTTCCTCATGAGGGGAAGATAGTGATGGTTGATCATTTGTCCTTTATGCATGTTAGTCCCAATGCATCGGTTGGACCCTCGATCCCTACGATCTACAATTATTAGCTGACAACTAAGAATGTTGGTGTTGGAATGTATTCCTCTCTTTGCATACTTTTGACTTCATGGCACCAAGTCACCATGTTTATAACATTTCCAGTGAGTCTTCATCGTTTATGAGGTCCGTTCCTTTCCGAACTTTGTATTTTAATGACCCTTGGACCCTACCTTCTCCGAATTCATCGAGTGAAGGTCAGTCAAGCATTAGAATGCCCATGCCACCGTTAACAACAGAGATTGTGTATTAGGTTGTTCTCGACTCTACTATTGACCCAGATCCTATATCCTCGCAGATGGATGAGGAGGATCCTGTTCTCAAGCCCATATGGGCCACTTCATCATCTTGTTCAGATGAATTCCATGAAGATACTTTACCTTCAGATTAATCCATCATTGAGGCCATGATTGGTCCTGAAAGGGCATGGGATGACATGCATCACTGATCTTATTTTCTCCCATAACTAGTTAGGATCGAACAAGATGATTTTAGATACACTTTGAGTGAGATGGTCAGTCACGTTGTGGTCCCACTTGATACGCATGGTATTTATGTCAAAGGGAAAATGGAGAATATATATCCTACCATCATGGTCGACATCTCTCGTGTTCCTAGTAATATTTAAATTTTTTATATCGGTGTGGATTGCTCGCCTGAAGAAGTTCATATCTACACCGATCTCTTAAAGGAGTTTCATGATGTATTCACTTGGTCCTATGGAGAGATGCCAGGAATCAACCCTCGTATTTTTGAACATGAGATTAATACCTATCCGGATTCCAAACCTTTTCGACAATGTCTTAAATCTATTAATCCTAGGAAGGCCCCTACTATTAAGGCAGAGGTGGAGAAACTACTTAATGTTGGTTTCATATACCCGGATCCTTTGATTGAGTGGGTATCCAATCTCTTTCTCATGA
This sequence comes from Picea engelmannii, assembly GCA_009831015.1. Lineage (NCBI taxonomy): Eukaryota > Viridiplantae > Streptophyta > Pinopsida > Pinales > Pinaceae > Picea > Picea engelmannii. The sequence goes on along the minus strand of ML820445.1, from coordinate 29,008 downwards.
ATAAGAAGCAAGGAACCATCCGAGTATGTATGGATTTTTGAGACCTGAACAAGGCCTATCCAAAAGAAAACTTCCTGACACCTTTAATTGATTAGATTCTCTATGAGTGTGCGGGAAGCGAGGTTTTTTATTTTATCGATGGACTTTTAGGATACAATCAAATTCATATTAATCCAGAGGATAAACATACGAAAACATTTATTTGTCCTTGGGGTACTTTTTCATATCGGAAAATGCCTTCCGGCCTTAAAAACGCCGTAGAAACCTTCCAACATGCCATGACCTTTTCTTTTCATGACCTCAAACACATTTTCGAAGCTTATCTTGATGATATCACTACTCACTCTTGCAAAAGAGTAGATCACCCTACTCACCGTCGACTGATATTTGAGAGATGTCGTTACTATCACATCCTTTTAAACCCTCTTAAGTGTATCTTCTGCGTAAGGTCTAGATGTCTCTTAGGGTTTTTAGTTTTTGAGAATGGGATCTTGGTGGATCCTATGAAGGTTGAGGAAATACTTTGATTTCATCCCCCATGCATGATTCATCAACTTCAGGGTTTATAGGGGAAGGATAACATCTTACGTCACTTTATAGTGAACTACAACAACATTACTAAGGGTTTCATGTGTCTCTTGAAGAAGGAAAATCTATTTATCTGGGATGAATGAGCCCAGGAATACTTCAATGCTCTTAAGAAAGCCTTGGTATCGATGCCTCTACTGAAGCCTCCTGACTACAGTAGATATTATTTTCTTTACATTACTGCGTCTGAAGGGACAGTTGGTATGGTTCTAGTTCAGGAAGATGATGAGCTCTGTGAGCATGTCGTCTACTATCTTAGCTGAAATCTAGTCGGTCCTAAGCTTAAGTACTCTCACGTGGAGAAGCTATCCTTGGCTATCATACACACGGTTCAATGATTGTGGTACTATATATTAATTTGCAAGAATACCATAGTTTCTTATGTCAATCCATTTCAGTATGTCTTGAATAGGCGTATCATAGGGGGAAAATATAATAAATGGATTGTAATTTTGCAGGAGTTTGATCTCAACTTTGCTTCGACTAAGTCCAATAAATATCTAGTTTTTGTAGAGATGATATTTGACTTCCATATATTGGATGAGGATATTATACATGTCGATTCCTTTGCAGATGAACATATTTTCCTTATCTCATCTTTGGATCTTCAGACCTTGAAGCTACGATGTGTAAGTAATCATGCTAAAAACTACCTCGTCATTAGTGACACTTTGTATCATCGATGAGTAGATAATATCCTCCGCCATTTCTTGACTCACAAGGAGGTTGAGTATGTTCTTAATGAATGTCACAGTGGGGCTTGTGGTGGTCACCTATATAGGCTTGCAGAAATCCAAAATATTTTGCGAGCTGGATGTTTTTGGCCATCGATTTTTAAGGATTACATTGAGGCGGTCAATAAGTGTCACCCCTCCCAAGTGTTCACTAGGAATATGTGCTCACATCCATCCTCCCTTCACCAAGTGGGGGGTGGATTTTATGGATTGTAACCCAACCTCGCCTAGGGGGGATTAGCATATTATCGTGGCCATGGACTATTTCACTAAATGGGAAGAGGACATGCCTACTATTAAATATGATGGAAATACTGAAACATTTTTCGTGTTCAATCAAATTATAGCCCGGTTTGAAATCTCAAAGAGATTGTCACTAATCATGGCATTCACTTTGAGAATGAAATGATGGAAGAGCTACCAATAAATCTGTGGTTTAAGCATGGATATTCTTCCCCTTATTACCCCCAGGAAAATGGGCAAGTAGAGGCCGTCAATAAGTCTCTCAACACCATCTTGCAGAAAATGGTCAGCCAGAGTAAATCTAACTGACATCTTATGATTTACCCTGTGCTTTGGGCATACCAAACCTCGGTTAAGACTTCCACTAGTTTTATCCTTTCCAGTTAGTTCACGGTGCGGAGCCGATTCTCCCTATTGAATGTGAGATCAATTCTCTTAGGTTGGCATTTAATATCCTACCTGACACTTCTGACCTCGAAAGGTGCCTCGTACACCTAGAGAATCTAGATGAGCAACGTCGAGCTGCCTCTATGATGATCGAAGTGAATAAGTGTCATGTTAAGGTACAATATTATAGGTTTGTGTGTCCCCGTAATAGGTTGAGGGTGACTTGGTCCTTTTGTATGATCAAGCCAAATAACTTCTAGGGGCAGGCAAGTTTAATCCCATGTGGAATGGTCCTTATGTCGGTCGATGTGTTTTGGAAAAAAGAGCCTATGAATTACAATACTATGAAGGGAACATGCTGGCTGAGACCAGAAATGGGCTCTAACTTAAAATATATTACACTTGAGCCCTTAAAATCTTGGGCATGACTCTTTGTATACTAGTGTATCTTAGTGTATATATATATTTTCCTTTGCATCATTTGATATGCTTATCAAGTTTTTTCCTCGTTGGAAGATGTCAATGAAGTCATCGGTTTTCCTAGGATTCGTAGACGGTGTCAGTCGTCATACACGGAACTTGGCTTCCGCCACTTGGGTCATTTATTCACTCGAGGGTCAACTGGTGTCTTCAGGTGGCGTTTGTCTAGGGCCATCAATGAATAATGTGGCTAATTATAGCATCATTATAGATCTTTTACGCGACGCCATTTCACATGGTGTTCGATCTTTAGAAGTTCACATGGATTCCCAGTTAGTATTATGTTAGTTAAACGACAGTTAGCGTGTGTGAGATCCTACTCTACTCCGAATATTCATACGGGTATGGCTTTTGGAATCACATTTTGATTTTACTACTTATAATCATGTACCTAGAAGCTCTAATCATGTATTTGATGCATATGCTAATTAGGTATTAGATTGTAATTTGTCACATTATTAAAGTAAAGAAAACATTCATCAATATACACATTGTATTATATAAGTAACACTGAAGAACAATGTTTTTTATATGTCTTCAAAAATGTGGTGTCATAGTACAAAATGGGGCTCACACCCTCAAAATACAATATGGCCAGTAGCTATAGTGTCCATGAAACTTATGCCTATGGCGTCGAATGAGTGTCATGATAACATAGTATGGTGTTTGCGATATGTCGGACGAGTCATACCCAATCATGGGGCACACCCACTACCTGTTGTTGCATCGCCTCTGATGAATCCTCCACCTAAACCATAGGGATTTTGTGCGTCAAATGAGACAGGTTTCCCTAAACATTTTGGAGCACTCTCTCAACATCTCCTCCCACTGCCTCATCTCCCTAGTGCCCCCATCAGTGTCGTGGAACTCTGTCTAGTCGTCATGGACCCACGTCTATGTCACAATACATGTTTGATTAATAGTTGAAATCACATAAAAACATTTTTGTTCTCTCATACAAAAATTAAAAAAAATGAAATATTTAAAAAACACTTTCATACCTATGTCTCCATAGGAGGAACCTGGTGATAATGGCATGTTGGGATCACCTCTGAAGTTGATCCCTACATATGGGTAGTCGTCTAGATCTACCACCTACCGACACCATCATAAGAAAAACTTGTCATTGTAGGGTGTTGGTACCCTACCACCCCCCAACCGCCTCATCACCTCGGTCCACCATGCCATGTTTGGATTGTGAGGTCCATGCAAAACAATCTCAACTCTAGGTCCCAAACCTAGAACCTGCTCAAAGAAAAAATTGGATAGGATAGATGTGAATCCGAAGTTCCTATTTCTACCTTGTTTGCAGTCTATCAACTGGATTTTCATATTGGTTAGTAGTGAGGTACACCAGTCATATACCACGGGTCGCATACACTCCACTGCATAGAACATAAGTGGAATTGATGCATGATGCAACGAGGCTGGCCCTGTGATCTGTGTCAATACTAGGACTATGATCTTGAGACTCAGGTTGTTGATTACTCTGATCGGGAGTTGGATCCCTACCTTCTCTGTGCCTGCAGGACAGTAAGTGGCTATGTAGTCCTCTATATTTCTACCACCCCCAACTCCTCGGGCTTTGAGGTTCACCACCTCACCTTATCTGGAAACCTTGTCAAGAAGTATATGTACTCAAATTTAATCCTCAATGGTTTCCCATCGAGGTTGAAGGCCTCTGTATATGGATCCCAGTAGTTCACTATCATTTGGAGTAGCCTCACTTGAGCTCTCATGACTTTGAGAGCCCGAAATTTATATATCCCACATCATCTTAATTCCATTTGGGCTCCGGGATCTCTCTCCACTGCAGCATATACCTCGCAGTGCTCTCTTTCTCTCCACTCTAGCACCATCCTGCAAGTTTAAAAAACAAATTTTGAGTCAGTATCTTTTAAAAACCCACTTCACAGACTTGTACATGGGATATAGTGTATACAGTCACGTATAGGGATATATATATGTTGGCTAGATTTTTCCTTCCCGTGTACATACATCCTTGTACACAACCTGATAAATTGTAGCCTGCGTATACCCTAGTTTATAAATTACACCCTAAATTCTCAAAATTTGGAACCTAAATCAAATTTTTAAACCAATAGAAATGGTGTTAAGGTCCTAACCCGCACATAGGTAGATCAATGTATTCGGATGTAATAAAGGTCAATATTAATAAGACCTTTCAATAAAATAGAATAAGGCGGATGTAAGAAGACCTAATAGAAGCTTCCGCTTCTAGAAGGAT
>ML820445.1:0-19524 GCA_009831015.1 Picea engelmannii | reverse complement strand
AACTATTTAAGCTACAAGGCACACAATTGCATCTCAGCTCAGCTTATCATCCCCAGACAGATGGTCAAACGGAAGTCGTCAACAAGTGTTTGGAAACCTATATGAGGTGCTTTGCATATGAAAAACAACACCAGTGGGCTCAATGGTTACCACTCGCCGAATGGTGGTACAACACTACATACCATACAGCCACTCACATAAATCCTTTTGAAGCAGTGTATGGACAGAAGCCACCATCAGTTCTCTCATACTTATCGGGTACCTCGAAGGTCCAGGCGGTCGACCAAACAATTACAGTCCGAGAGGATATCCTTCGTACCCTCAAAGAGAACTTGGTCATGGACCATAATAGAATGAAGCAGCAAGCAGATCAAGGTCGCTCAGAACGTCAATTTGTAGAAGGGGATCAGGTGTTTCTGCGACTGCAACCATATAAGCAAACTTCCCTCAAGGCCGAGCAGTGTCAGAAGCTAGTACCCAAATTTTATGGCCCTTACACAGTTCTAAAGCATGTGGGACAAGTCGCATATCAGTTAGCTCTGCCCAGTCAGTCGAAGCTACATCCTATTTTTCACGTTTCATGCTTGAAGAAGGTGATTGGAACCGGGTGCCAAATTCAAACCAACCTTCCAGAGTTAGCTGAAGAAGGATCCATTTCGCTACAACTAGAAGCGAAATGGAAAGATATGACTCCGAGAGCGTCGCCTGCATCAGAGAACCATCAAGGAAGTGCTAGTACAATGGAAAGATATGACTCCGACAGATGCCACTTGGGAACCAGCTACCATTCTGCAGTAGTTTCCACATCTCAAGCCTTGAGGACAAGGTTGTTTTTAAGGGGGTGGACATGTTAAGGTCCTAACCCACACATAGGTAGATCAATGTATTCGGATGTAATAAAGTTCAATATTAATAATACCTTTCAATAAAATAGAATAAGGCGGATGTAAGAAGACCTAATAGAAGCTTCCGCTTCTAGAAGGATCTTCCCCTAGATGCTTCTCTTAATAGACATATTTAGTATAAATAAGGGTCGAGGGTATGAAAACCCTAGCTTGGATATTATTGTAACAGAGCGCTGCTCGACTGGAGGGTTCCCCCTCGAAGAGGCCTGTGAACATTGCTATCCGATTGAAAGTGCTATTTCTGTTGCTATTTCCTATATCATTTCTGTGTATTGTGAAGATTATGCTGGATATTTTACTGTTATTTTGTCATTTCTAGCATTTCATTTCTGTTCTGCATATTTTATATATCTGGTATCTTTCAAATGGAGAGTATGGAATGAAGACTTACTTGGTCTAGATGGTTGTCAATTTCATCACCTATAGCTCCTGCAATCCATTCTTGAAGATCGTGGGAAATTTGGACCAAAATGCACTATTTGGGTAAAAATACAAATAACATGGTAAATTGGTCAATTTTTTACTATCTATAGAAAAACAATTACCCACTTTTACATAGTTTTGCTCAATTTTTTGCCTAATTGGACTAATAGTACAGTGGAAGGAGTTAGTTTTTGTGGTTTTGACCAGGGATTCTTGTGTTTTCTATTGTTTTTCGCCCATTCGTGACTTCGGCAGGTATCTTCTTGACCAACATATAGGATAGGTCTCACTCCATTTTTTTCATTTCTGCATTATCGTATGACTGTAATCCAAATGCCTTAGGTGTGAACCCACTTATTAGTGACACAGATCCTTCTCTCTGCTATTATAAATTTGGTTAGTCCATGGTAGAGACTTACCAAACATGGGTGCCCTAGTTAGAACCTTTGTGTCATTCGGTGCCCATGGAAATATTTTTTTCGATAGGACCAGGAGTCCCTAATAGTTCCAATATGACTTTGCATTCAAACCTAATTTCTTACTCATAAGAATTTTGTAAATGTGTTGAACCGACATAGAATAGATCTAGCTAGAAAATACCACACAAATTTGCAGAGAGAAATTGAGAAAGAAGAAGCAAGAGAGAAAGAATGAAATAATTCGCATTAACCGTATTCCACACTCAAAGAGTGAATAATTTACAATATATATAGGCTACATGAGTTACTAATGTGCCATAGTAGTGATTTGGAGAGATATAAACACTCACTGATAGACATTGGAGTGAATTTCCACCTAATCCTAGTTAATTGATCCATGTAATCATCAGTTAATTGAGTCACGACTTCCACTAGTCTAACTAAGTGTAATTGAGTGTAACTGACTCTAGACTGAAGAGGAACATCCTATTTTGTAGGGGAATATTCTCTAGAGAGAATATTCTCATCTATGGAAGAGTTCTAAACATTGGACTATAAAACTTAGGAAAATATTTATAGGTGAGTGTTTAATATCTCCAACACCCCCTCTGAACACTACTAGGGTGTACATGATGAATGGATCCCGCAACCAAGGACATGTTAGATATCCATTGTCCAATGAATATAAGAGTGAGACACTGAAAAAAAGAGGAAAGAGGGAAAACCTCATGGGAACCCCCCCCCCCTCCCCTCTCAAATTACAATGCATAAAAAAAAATGACAAGGAACAAAAAGCAGTTGCTAAGTAACTATGTCCTTCACTCTAAGAAGACCTCACAACTGTGCAAGTTTGTGCTCATTGAAGATTTTGTTGAAGATGTAGATGTCTTCATGGATCTGATGAAGTAGATGCACCATTGAGATGTCCACACCTATCCACTTTCTCTTCTTATAATGAAGAAGATCTAAATAAAGTTTGGATGAAACTTTGAAAACTGTGCGGTCGTTTCTGGAAAAACAATGAAATTTGTTGATTTTAAAATGATCATAACTTCACTTCCCAAACTCCGTTTCGGACGATTTGTTTTTTGAAATTGGGTATTTTTCCGAGAGGAATTCAAATATCCAATTTTTTTCTACAAATTTTTCTCAGAAAACATCATCATTGAATCTGATGTGTGTGGCTCCCTTTTTGTCTCCTGAGATGCATTCATGGTGCATGCATGTTGCTCCTAAGATTCATGCATGGCACATGGAAAAGTGTCTACATTTGACTCCTGAGATGCATGTAATATATATTCCACATTAAATTCATAAAACAAATATGAAATGGAGTAGACATCATCTACAATTAATGAAATGCAAATTTGTGTAGATACTTGTGTAGAAGGCTCTTCAAACTGAGATGATTGATCTTCCAGTGGATTCTCTACTTACTCTATATTGTTGACATTTTTCATGCAGTCTTCCTTATTCCAAAATAAAACCTCCAATCTACTCCATAATTTGTTTGGAGTGGAGTCTTGTGAGACATCATATACTTGGTGGAGAATTTCTGGAGAAATAGACAAGCAGATACATCCTATGGCCATACCTTGTCTATTGAGAAAGTCATTTTCCTCATCGGAGGAATTAGACTCTACTTCTATTTCCATAGTTTTTTGGTATAAGCCTCTGCATCTGAGATGAAGAAGAATTTTTGGCTTCCACTCCAAATAGTTATGAGGCATGAGAAGTATTGTCGGTGAATAATCCCTCTTTTTTGCGTTCTTCAATCTTCAGTACTTGCAAAAAATAATTTGGTGTAGCTTTTGCTTAGCAGTATGTCGGCTATGATACCATGTAATTTTGTTGAACCTGCACAAAATAGATCTAGCTAGAAAATACCACACACATTTGTAGAGAGAAATTGAGAAAGAAGAAGCAAGAAAAAAATAATGGAAGAATTATCATTAACCATATTCCACACTCAAAGAGTGAATAATTTACAATAGATATAGGATACATGAGTAACTAATCCACCATAGTAGTGATCTAGAGAGATCTAGACACTCACTGATAGACATTGGAGTTAACTGCCACCTAATCCTAGTTAATTGATCCATGCAATAATTAGTTAACTGAGTCACGACTTCCACTATTCTAACTAAGTGTAATTGAGTGTAACTGACTCTAAATGGAAGAGGAACATCCTATTTTGTAGGGGAATATTCTCTAGAGAGAATATTCTCATCTAAGGAAGATTTCTCAACATGGGACTGTAAAACTTAGGAAAATAATTATAGGTGAGTGTGTAATATTTCCAATACATTTTGACCTATGCCTATAGGACTCCCACTGAGTCTTGGTTAAGATCTTTTTTGACTCTATTAAAAAGAGAAAATATCGTCGAGTGAACTTGTCTCTTTCACACTCGTTAACTGGTTTTGAAAGGACGTCTATTTGGTGTAATTTTAACCCTTTTAGGACCAAGTAGACTAATTTAGAAAAAGGAATACTCTAGTCACTCATAGCTAGAAGAGTTCTCCTGGGTATTTTTTTATACTTTTTTGGGCCCAGTGGACTAAATTTACGAAAAAGGACATTCTTTGGTATTGAGTTGTAATTGCATACCATTATACTGCTTGCAGTATTGAGCCTATTTCCAGTTCTCACTTTCTCATTATAAGCCTATTACCTCAGAAATTTTCATTACCATCCAAGTAGAGCCTTCTTATATCCTTTGCAACTTGACAGCCTGTACCCTAAGAGGAGACATTCCCCCAAGTGTCCATGCCCTGCATGCACTTCCTTGCATTGAGCATAGGTATGTTCCACTGTTTGGATCTAGTTGCTTCTCATGACATGCGTTTCATCTCTTATATCATAACATTCATTTGCTTATGAAAAAAACAAAAAAAGATGGGTGGGAAGAGAATATTGTCTTATGTTGGCAGCATTCGTGTCAACTTTGAACATAGAACAAATTTTTGAGTCTACTTGTCATCCAAACTTTGGGTTTTAGCATGGCCTTAGGAAGCTGAGATCGTTACTTAGAGTTTAATCCCCCGACTGGTTACTCTTCTAGTCCCTATAGAGAGTTTTATTGGTGACTCCTGCATCACAAAGCTTCATTTATCAGGTCTGTGCTACTAGAGTCCTCCATATGTCTCATTCTCTTGTTCAAGGGATGTTTATAAACTTTTTTCAGCCATTCCTCAAAAATATTGACTTTACATGTTGGCCATACCCTCAGTGTGTCTCAGAATCATATGGATTTTTATTTCTACCATGCACCCTAGTCCTTCTTTCATTATGGGTAGGTAACCTTGAACCCAACAGTTGACATCTCCTCATTGGTCACTGACTGGGGGGTTTCCCTTGTGTTCAATGGAAAGAAATATATTCACACATTGGGATTTGTGTAGTGTATTGGATTCCATTAGCCTTATTGGTGGTTTTCTTGCCTTTGTCAGTAGTTTTCCTTATTGCCTATTATTCATAGGGTCTCTTTTGTGCACTATTTGCATTTGGTGCATGCAAGAGACGCACAGGTTCGTTGGTTTGTGAACATCATTTTCATTCAAGTTCCTCCAAATCATCAAGATATTTCTTTGTACCTCATGTTGATTGATCAAAGATTCCTTAATACTCTCCTTTTAGCGGGTCTCCTTCCATCGAATTCAGCCCATTTACTCTGGAAATGAGACCTAGAGTTTTTATGAGTACCTAGGGGCTTGCAGTCATTAGTGGAAGGTTCTCTCACCATTGATAGTTAGGAATACATCAATGTCTCTTGATCAATCGATTCTTTGAGTGTTTGACCTCAACTCATTTATTCACACTTGCAAGAATGTACTCAGTTCCTTGATGCCTTCTTTCATTATCGGTAGGTTATCTCGCATTTGTTAATGATATCCATTAATGACTGGTAATCAAACAAAGTCTCATTTTGTTTGACTTCAACTCCTCTATTCACATAATGTAGACTTGCACCTTTGGTGGATCGTGTAGAAGACTTGAAGACGTTAGCTATAGTAGCATCTTTCTTGATTTGTTGCTATCATTCATTAGACCAACATCTTTTATGACATCAGTGATCATGGTAGATCAGATTATAGTCCATTGTATACAAATATCTTTAGATTTCTTTTGAGATTGGTCTTCATTGGGCCTTGTTCGTGACTATGATATCCTATGGAATATGTCTAATTTGTATTTCTTATTCATGGACATGAGAAGCTACTTGGTATATTTTCCACATGGATCTGCAGTGTAATTCAAATTGGCAGCCATGTGTGCAGAGTCATTATATATTGTAATGAGCAACTAGTTCTTCCAGTTGAGTCTACATCACTCCACTTATGGGAATTATAATGTATTTAATCCATCGAAGATACTCCTCTCACCTCACACATTAGGGGGCATATGTTACAACAAGATTTTCCCCACCCCATGCAACCTGCTCAGAAGGCTTTTTCCATTTCTCTATGCAGACTTGAAGTCCCTTTTGCACTTTCTAGAGCTAAAAAATCCTATTTTTCCACATATATGCGCCCTAACAGATATGCTGCTCACGTATACGCAGGTTGCACCATTGCAGCCATCGTACATCAGGTTTTGTGCCCAAAATTAAAAAATAGTGTCAGGTTTCCATGTCATGTCATGGGATCCATGATACTTGACCTTCCATATACTGGAAATGCTTTGACTCGGACCTTCAGTTCTATTTTGAAGGCTATAAAAGGGGCCTTAGAAAATCCGTGGAGGAGGAGAGAATTCAACTATTGAGAGAAAAGATAATCTAGAGAAATTTCCACTTCTTATATGAGTCTACATCCCTTTGTCCTTTTAAGTCTGAAAACATTGTGCAACCCCCAAGATATTCCCTAATTGTTGGAGAACCTCATTATATCCCTTATATGAGCTTGCATTTGGTTGAGGATTGAAGTGGTGGAGGCCCAACTGGAAGGGACTCAGTTTCTCGGTTTCAAGACATGCCAACACAAGAGTTTGTCACTTATACACTTTTGTGGATCATTTATTAATAGAAATACTCTTTTTCTGTCCAATTAATGTCTTGGAAATATTTGAATTATTATTCCATGGGAACATTTGTTTTGAATATTGATGTATTATGCTATTTGATGTGAAAAATTTATATAGTATCACCATATGCTTGTATATCTTGGTTGTTGAGGACAAGTTGCAAGTATATTGCTTTGGGTCTTGTGCTCAATGGTGGTCTTCATCGGACATCCCAACGAGGTAGGATCTTTATCTTTTCTTGTTGGCATATTCAATTATATATCATACTTAATATTAGAGTTGATTTATGCAGTAATTTCCATCTGTTGTGGTTTACCCCATGCCATAGAGTGGTTTTCTCCTGAAAGGGTTAAATATTGTGTCTTCTTGTTGTTACATTTATGTGATTGCTTCACTATGGTTTATGAATGTTAAAAAGAATAATATAACCTTATACTAATTCACCCCCCCTCTCAATATAAGTGTGTGCTCAGCAAAAATCTTAGACTAAGCTAATTAGAGAATGAATAAGCATAAACATCAGTCGACATATGATTTTATAACATGGTTTGTCTCATTTATAACTTTTGTTTCTTTATTGATGTATTTCCCATAGTACTAACATATAGGGTTGTAGCATCACTTTTAGCATTGCATCAAAATGCAATTATTTTATGAAAAAAATGAAGTGCATATGATGCAGAATATGATGCTATAGGGTGCATCATTTATTGCATAATCAAAACACGATGTTTTATGATGCATACTTTGTACAACATCATATTATCAACTAATTATACAATGCGCAATTTCTTTTTGCAATGGATTTGCATCATTGAGAATCAAATATTCTTTAGAATATATTTAAAAGTTGTTTTCATACAATTTGTGTCAAAAATATGTTTCTTGCATCACATTAGTATTTCCAGAGTAGATAAGTGTGTCGATTTGCATCTCAATTGCATCGTTATAGAATTGTACTATGGAGTTTTTTCACATTGTTTGAATATTTTTTAAGTCTTTTTGCATCCTTTTACATTTCCTTGAGTCAATTTAACATTGTATTTGTGTCTTATTGCATCACAATTGCATCATATAAATGTAACATGTGTGTCATTTTCACATCAGAATTTTGATGTAATTATCATTGATTATTAAAGTATTTTTATTAGTTTAGCTATTATTAATTTAGATTCAATTATTTTTATTTATTTCATTTATTATTATTAATTTAAATATTACGAATTAATAAATTATCATTATTAATTTAATTATTAATAATTAATTAATTATTACTATTTTATTTTATAATATTTAAATATTGAAGAGATTGATGATTATTATATTCTATTTTAGAGCATATTAATGATGAGAGAAAAAACCATGTATATATAAACATGATTATGAAATTTTATCCCACAAACATTCAGTTAATTTCACACAAAATAAATCATGGATCTATAAATGCAATTATGATATTTTACTGCACTAACATCTAATCAATTTCACACCAAGGAGGCAAAAAATCATGTATATATAAATACAATGATGAAATCTTAAATTGAATTGTAAAATAACCATGTAATTTTTCTACTTGTAAACAAGTGGTACATTGCAACCCCATGGAAATGTCAAATTTTTATACAACATTGCATGAAAAAATATGTACACATACAAGGAAAAAAAAATCAATTTGACATCAAAATTTTATTGAATTGTTATTATTTCCCTCCTCATCTTCATGCATGTACAATATAAGACAAGATAATATTAGTTCAGTTTATCAATGTCCAACAAATGAAAACAAAAGTAAGCCAATGGTACTAAATATGACTTTAGAGAAAGGCAAGTTGAAAGCATATCAAAATAAATAACTACAAGAATATCAAAATCAATAACTGCGAGAATATATTATTTATTACCTGAAGCTCAACCTTCTTATAAAATGAACAACTTCTACCTCTTCTTTGTTTTCTACCAAGATAGATCTTTGTCTATAGGTTCATAATCATATCTATCCTTTGTTGATCTGGATTGGATCATCATAAAAAATTTCATCTATATTGGTACTTTATAGATGGAAAAAGTGGGGGAATTGGCTTGGAAGGCCATTTTAGTGGTAGGTCCTAGTTTGAAAAATTGGGGTCTATAACCTTTTGGAGACATTTTGAGGAATCAAATGGATTCTTTTGGTGTTATAGGGTCTATAATCTGAGGAGACCCCATCCATGGTGTTCTACACTCTGATACTTTTCCAACAATGAAAACATCACCTCAATCGGAGCTCGTATGTAAAAGTTATGCCTCCCACAAGTTGACCTACCTTGTTGACCACCATGATACGAGTGGATGCCATATCAACCCCCATTACTCAAACATTTGGGGCTATCCACATGTGTAATTTCTATAATATTCTAGAATTTCCAAACCTTGTCACTAATTGAGGGTTGAGGAAGTCAAAACCCTACCCCTAAACGACTATGAGGCTATGTTAAATATTGGGTCTCTAGGAGGAGAAGGGGTTATATTATTTTGTATTGTGCTTGTTTTATAGTTGATAAGAGCATCCAAGGAGTGAAATTTGAGAGAATAAAAAATATAGGAAGAAGATTTTGTAGTAGCCAATCATGCCACAGATTCATAGACAACTCCATAGTGAGTGTCCCCCTTTCTTTGTACTTGCATTTCAATATTGAAGAAAAGAGAGCAATGCATAGACCTCACCTTCTAGATGATTTTTCTCTTGTATTGGGTTTCCCAAGATATATCTTGTGTTCATTTGTGTGTATGGTGTGTTCTTTTTTTTAGTATTTCATTTTTTCATTTCAATTTATTTCATTAATTTGAGGATTAAGCTAGTCATTATAAATCTGAGATCTAAGGAAAATAAGCATGCATAGTAAAATATTTCAGTATAATATAACCTCTCTCATGACGAACTGTTCCAGTGGAATATCCATGAAAGTTTATAGATCAGTTTTACTCAAACATTAATATTCATGTCATAGAATGAATAGGTCCCATGAAATGATGTAGTATACTGGATTCAATTACACTATATATTTGTTTTTAAAATGTAGGATAAATTATGCCATTGTTAACATGCTCATATATACTATGACAAAGACCCAGTATTCAATGCAAGTAATCCATATCTATATATGGTCTCTCTCTTTTTTGGGTACACTCTTTATAAATACTACAACTTTGTTTCTAGATTTTATGCAACATAAAACATACTATGGTAAGTAACAATTAGAATTATAAATGCAACTCTTGCTAAAATAAGTACATATTTTCCAATATTATATAACAATCATAAAGTACATAAATACAAGTCATTGAGTGCTTCTTATTAATGCCTTTCATTGAGACTTTCAAATTCTAGGAACCTAGCACTTGACATAGTTACTATGTTGATCATAAGGTTGACGTAAATATTTCAATTGGAAAAGATGAAAAATTGAGCATTGTATGGAATATTTCTATGTTGATGCCAAAGAAAAATGATTTGGAAGAGTTAAGTTGAAATGTTGCTCATTTGATCATTCCTACTTGCACTAATTTGTTGGAGTTAGTTATTGATGAACATGCCATAGAAATACTAGTAAAAGTGTTGGTACTCAAGTCTAGAGAATTATTGACATTCATTCATAATTTAAATGATTCATGCCTATATATTTATAATTTTTCACACATGGGTTTAATTCTAGATGGTGAAAATCCTATACATAAATTTTGGAGGGGTTATAATTAAGATACTTTATTGTCATCCTTATATGACATTGGAACCTCTAAGGTTATGGCATACTAGTTTGATGAATCTTATGAAGATGTATTATGTAGAGGTCGATGTGCATCACCAAAAATTTTCTGGATTAAATTCTTAACCTAGGTGCATTTGATAACAGGTAAAATGGAAATGATTTTGATTAATTATATAAATAGGGTTATGGTGTCAGAACTCCATCAGCAACAAATGATTAAACCCATACCAATACTTATTCCTTCATCTATTTTAGTAGCTATTGTTTCTAAGGACGAATCATTTTTTATTTTTCTTCCAGAAGCCATCGACCGACAATGAAGAATTGGTACAAGCTATTGGATATTTTGTCACGGTGGACATATATGTGTTGTTAGGTGTCATGGGATATTTTAAGACTATTTTCTTAAACACAATAATAATTTTTTATGAAATTTCTTCCCAAATCCTGATAACTATGTTAGCTAAGGAAGTCATACAATTACAAGAAATACAACGTACATAGAACACGGTGGCTCATTTTTCTAAAGAAAGAAGAGGTTTTAGATCTTGTCCCCCACTGGAGTATATATTCCATATTTTTGATAAGTTTACAAATAGTCCTAGACTATTCAGTGAATTCAATAAATCTGTTTTTTCAATGTATTGTTAAACACCAAAGATATTAATGGAAGATGTAATGAGAATGCATGTAAGGATTAATTAAAAAATATTCTTTGATAACTAGAGTTGGGAAAAGGTAAATGTTTTTCAAATACAAGGATTTAAATTGATGTAAAATGTTTGAATCATGGATATATAGGGGCTTAGTTGATCAATTGTCCTTGGAAACTAAGGTGGCTATGGGAACATGGATTTTCAAGCTTGCTTATCTTGTTCCATTGCAAATATCAAAGACTACAAAAAACACATTGTTTGCTCTTAAATAACTTCAGATCTGAGTTATGAAGATATGTTTTTATCTCACAAACCCAATGAGTTATGTAGAAGCAAGCAATATGAAAGAATGATAGCCTGAATGACCTTCTTTTCCAATTCCTCTTATGCAATATTGGTGACAAACATGGCATCACTAGCATAATATGTGTCCCTACTAAAGACCTAAAAGATGTTTTCGAACAACATAGGGATATCCAGAACATGTTCTCCTTGCTTCTTAAATCATGATTAATGGAATCCACATAAAAATTTATGAGAATGAGAAAAATAGTGATGCACACAAGTATAAAGTAAAAGGTTTAAATATTGAGACTAAAATTAATTCATTACATATTCTCACTAACAGTGGAGATTAGTGTTGGATATTTAGTTTGGACAATTGGTTGTCATTGATGTCAACCATTGAAGATTGATGTCAACCCTTGGAGAGTGGTCTTAGATATTGATGTCAAGCCTTGGAGAAGTCTGGAAGCTCTAGAGATGTTGACGATATCATTCGACAATTGGTTTTCAAGTTAAAGGTATACCATTGATATTGACACCTTGTTAAGGTATATACTTGGTATTTGGTAGCACATGCATAGGATACATCTCTTGGTGATGATGATACTTGGTTGAGGTACACCATTGGTATTACTTGTTTAGAATATCTTATGGTACATGGTATATGATCCATGGGAGAGGATCCAGTGACAGATTGGTCATGGAACCCACAACTGATCGAGGAATAAAGACATGAAGTTCAATATACTTGCAGGTAATACTATCATAAATGTATAGTATGCATAATGCCATTTCCAGTGATATCTGGTATGCCATGTAGTTCCTCACAGTTGAGGAGATATGGTTCTGTGAAGTTGGAGGACCCTCAAGAATACTCTAGAAGCCTCTAGAAGGTCATCAAGAAGCTTGGCTAGTCAAAGTTGTTGCAAAAATAGATTAATTGTTGATTAATTAATTATTTCAAGGATAATTAATTATTGCAAGGATGAATTAATTATCGAAATAGATTAATTGTCGAAAATTTAGATGTTGGATGATTGACCCTTGAACAAAGTTGCATGTTGAAGTAAAGTGGCGGTAAATAGAAGATAATGGGTTGCATTTGAGTTGCATGTGAGTTGCATTCCATCATGAGTTGCATGGAAGTTTCATGTAATTAAGAAATTTCTCTTCAAAACATAGAGAATAGTCAATTGCAAATCACTTATGTGTAATCATTTCTGAGAATATAGGTTGGATATTCGAGGCGGTGAGTTGAAGATAGAGAAGTCTAGTGAAGTAAGGAGTTTGCAGGAGCCAAGAGTATGGAGAATGGGTTTGATATCGGAATTCCTTGAGTATATCGATGAGTTTCAGGAGGAAAAGCATGGACATCCGTGGGCTGCAGTGAGGAAAATCATGGATACCCGCAGGAAGAAAGTACACACAGTTGCAGACCTGTGAGGAAAATTTATGAATATTAGGGATATAAAACTTAGGTACTCTACATGATTGAAGGTATGTTTCTTGTGTGTTAGGGTGAGTATTCTGAAGAAATCAGGAATAGGTATGTCTCATTGATTCATAAGCAATTGGTTTGGATAATTATCTTGTGGATGTTGGTATGAGGTGTGTGTGGGTGCAGTCTTGATGAGATATCGATATCAGTAGCATCAACAAAAATATTGGAGACGAAAGAAACAACAGGTTATAAATGACATAGGCAGTGCCAGATTGGTATACATCTACATTTCAAGGTGGTTGGATGGGGCAAGGAAAGGGGATTCTAGCCTCCTTCCAGTTAGAGTCGGAAAATTAGGGAGTTGGAGCTTCCTTCAAGTTGCATCATGTAAATAGGGGGTTGGATCCTCCTTCTAGTTGTAGCTGAAAAAATAGGAAGTTGGTGCTTCCAATGAATGTACTCTTTGATCAATAAAAAAATCATTCTGTGGTTTTTTCTCGCATTGGGTTTCCATGTAAAATTATGGTCTACTATGTTTATGTGATGTTTATGGTGTTAATGATATTTTGAATGCTCATAATATTCATTGGAGGTTTTATATTGTGATTAAAAGTAGTAATTGTGCTCATACTGATTCACCCCCCACTTCTCAGTATTCCAACAATTGGTATCATATCCGATCCTTTAGTAAACAATATAACCATTGGAAAGATATCATGGAATACACTAAGATTAGAGCACCAAATTTTGACGGTTAGAACTATACCTTTTGGAATAAAAGGATGAAAATATTTTTACAGGCAAGGAGATTTGATGTTTGACAATCAATAGTAGATGGGTATACAACACCAACCACTCCCCCAACTGAAAAATATGGGAAGAAACTAAATGAAAACAACTCAAAGGATAAAGGTACTATTCTAAGTAGTCTAGTTGATTCGGTATTTGTAAAATTTATGAATTGTGATAGTGCAAAGGATATTTGTGATAAAATCCAAAATATTTATAAAGGAGATGCCAAAGTAAATGGAGCTAAGCTTCAAATTTTTAGAGATAAGTTTGAACAATTTAAGATGAAGGAAGATGAAGACATTGCAACCTATCTTATGCGAGTTGATGAAGAAGTTAACACTATTAAAGGTCTGGGAGTAGAAGTTGATGACTTAGTGGTTGTTTAAATTGTATTGAGGTCTCTTCCTATGAGATTTGATTCTAAAATATCATCCCTAGAAGAAAGAGCATATCTCGATACATTGAGCATGGATGAGATACATGGAATATTTACAGCCTATGAAATGAGAATAGAATAGTAGAACCCAATCACAAAGGAATCATCTTTCAAGGCATCCAAGAAGATAAAGAAAAAGAACATGCAAAAGTCAAAACCAAGTTGCAGTTGCAGTGATGATTCAGACGAAGATGAAGAGATGGATAACTTTGTAAGTAAATTAAACAAAGGAATCGGTAAGTATAAAGGTATGCTTCAATTGAAATGTTTTAATTGTGGTGGTATTTGTCATTTTGGTTCTAAATTTCCTCACATGAATAAATACAATGATGAAGAAGAAGCTTCTAAAAGAGAAAAGAAATATAAAAAAGGAAACAAGAGAAGAAACAAATTCTTCATGAAAAGTTTTTACCCAAAGGAGGACAGTTCCTCATCAGATGAGGAGGATAATGATAGTAATAGTGATTAAAAAAGAGTACTCTTCATGGAAATAGAAGATGATTCCAAAGAAGAAGGTGAAGTTGATCTCAGAGCAGAGCTAATCAATGCATTAGAAGAACTCAGAAAGGAAGGAAAGAAAAAAAAGGTCACTCAAGGTAGAGTTAAAAATGAAAGAGGGATCTCATAATACCAACTCTGAAGAACTAGAGAAGATGATAACGAGTCTAAAAATTCAAATAGAAGAAGACAAAATAATTGAGGAAATTATTAGAAATTAGTTAGAATAAAAGGAGAAAATGATTGCAAGCTTGGAAGAAGAAGTAGTATCTTTAAGGAAATATATTCAGAAGAAATATATGCAGCATAAGAGCACCAAAATCTTGGATCAAATCATTAGCAGCCAAAGATCATCTATTCCTAGGTATCAAATATTTTTTTATGGTCATTGTTTTAGTTGTGATAATTTTGGACATAAATATGTAAATTGCGAAGCCTATTCCAAGAGCTAAAGAAACAATCTAGATTACTTAAATAACAATTATCCCATAAAATATTATGAAGCATACATGAGAAACCAAAACAATTTTGGTTCATTGAGAAATAATGTATAATGATACAAATGCCACAACTATGGACATATACCTTGTGATTTTAGAAGCATGATGGATACCTCTATGAAAGAGAACAATGGTATTATATATAAGAAGATTTGGAAAAGAAAAAAAAATAGGTAAAATAAGAATAGATGAATGAAGGACACCCAAAAGTCATACTCTCAGGATTTGCAGTAGTACAAGATCAAGATAAATCTACAAGAAAAAAGGAAGATGTTAGATACAGGAAGGTTTTGAGAAGAAATGAAAAATAAGAAGAACACGTGAATGAAAACTAGGTCCAAGAGAGCATACCGCAACAACGCAAAATCATGATGAATCTAGAGGCAAAGAGAAAGATGTCAGATTTCAGGAAGATTATGAAAAAGAAAATGATGAAGAGGAAGATTACTTTGCATTAAAGTGGATATTTTTCTAAGCCATATGGTTTGAAGACTCCCAGACAGGGATGATTTTAAGGATGGAAATTTATTTTTAAATGTAGAAACTTTGGCGAATCTTACTAATCCTCCATATGCTAACTATAAAATGTTTGACAATATTTTGTAAAAATATTCAAATTTCTAAGGATTTTATATAGTTTGTATAAAATTTTCGGAATTTTTAAGGTAAAATAATTTTATCCTATAGAATTTTGGGTGAATCATTTTTAGAATAATGAATCATTTATTGGGAAAAACCATGGAAAATTAGCCAATGACTGAAATTTAGCCCCTAAAATCATCGTTGCTCCCAGATAATATGAATATTCAACAGGGGAGTATATGCAATAGTTGCTACAATTCAAAGATCTATCCTTCAGACAACATGAAGTGTTTCAGAGTGGTGTTACAGATGTTTGACTCAGATTGGTTCGATGGAAGAGGTACATGCTATCCTATGACATATTGGTTGGTTACGGAACAAGTTTAAGAACACATATCCATGTAGGTATGCAGAATATTGACAGACAAACACAAGGAATATCATTGGTACACTTTTTGATGTAGATATTCGTAAAGGGAATATTCAAGAAGTAATATATCCATTACATAACATTGCATATTTGTAGAGTTTGATTTGCGATTGAGAAGACCATAGGGCATAGTTGTTTCAATTTTAGATGCAGGAATGTGATGATCGATTGCAATGGATTCAGAGAAGTATTTATAATAGTGAAGTGGAAGATGGGTCAACATTGTGGACAATTGCGTAGAAGAGTCTTGAACAACATGGGTCACATGGACAAGGATGGATTGATAAGAAACTTGGTAGGATTGGACATATATATGTCAGTGGATGAGATATCGGTTCACAGATTGGTTCAAATATTAATTCAGAGACTAAATCAGAGATAGTTGGATGATTTTTATAATGAAATATTTGAATGATTTTATATATTTCAATGATTTAAAAGAGGAAGCACCAATGGACAAAAACTCCAAAAGGAAGCAGGTACAAGAAGACCTACATTTGATCTACACGACATCTTGCAGAGAATTCAAGGGGAGAGATATAGTCAAATAAGATATCAAAAGAGTGAATATAGGAAGAGAACCCCAAGAAAAGCTCAGACAGGGGGAGCAACCCCAGAGAGAGAGTTACCCTTTTTCCCAGGATATCAAAGGGGGAGTAAGAGAATGATCTAGAGAGAAAGAAAATAAACATGTGAAGAGAAAGAGAAGAGACATGAATAAAGGGGGATAATCCCCAAGGGAAATACCATTTTCCATTAATGTCAAAGGGGGAGAGATAGAAACATTGATGAGGAGAGATAGTCACAGGGGGAGCATGAGCATGGTGTTTCCATGTCTAAGTGTTTCCATCAATGCCAAAGGGGGATATTGTTGGATAGTTGGTTTGGACAGTTGTTTTTCATTGATGTCAACCCTTGGATAGTGGTCTTAGATATTGATGTCACCCTTGGAGAAGTCTAGAAGCCCCAGATATGTGGACGAGATCGCTGGACAGTTGGTTGTCATGTTAGAGGTCTACCAATCATATTGACACTTTGTTAAGGTATACACTTGGTATATGGTAGCACGTGCATATGATACATCTCTTGGTGATGATGGTATTTCATTGAGTTACACCATTTGTATTACTTTTTTAGCATATCTTATGGTACATGGTGTATGGAATAATATGGTATATCATTGACAAAATGGATATCTTATGGTACATGGTATATGATCCATGTGAGAGGATATAGTGACAAATTGGCCATGGAACCCATAATTGGTCGAGGAATAAATAAATGAAGGTCAATATACTTATAGGTAAGACTATAATAGATGGATATTATGCGTCATGATATTTCCAATGATATATGGTATGCCACGTAGTTCCTCACGGTTGAAGAGATATGGTTCTGTGAAGTTGGAGGACCCTCAAGAATATTCTAGAAGCCTTTATAAGGTCATCAAGAAGCTTGACTAGTCAAAGTGGTTTCAAAAAGAGATTAATTGTTGATTAATTAATTAAATGTAGGGATAATTAATTATTGCAAGGAATAATTAATTGTCGAAAAATATTAATTGTCGAAAATTTAGATGTTGGACGATTGACCCTTGAACAAAGTTGCATGTCGAAGTAAAGTGGCAGTAAACATAAGATAACAATTTGCATGTGAGTTTCATATGATTTGCATGCCATCATGATTTGCATGGAAGTTTCATGTCATTAATAAATTTGTCTTTAAAACATAGATAAGAGTCAATTGCAAATCACTTTTGTGTAATCACATATGAGAATATAGGCTAGAGATATGAGGCAGTGAGTCGAAGACAGAGAAGTCTAGTGAAGTAATGATTTTGTGGGAGCCAAGAGTACAGAGAAGGGGTTTCATATAGGAATTTCTTAAGTATATCTGTGGGTTTTAGGATGAAAATCATGGACATCCACGGGATGCAGTGAGGAAAAGCACGGACATCTGCGGGCTACAGAGAGGAAAAGATTGGATACCCGTGGGTAGACAATACACATAGTTGCGGACCTGTGAGAAAAATTCATGAAGATTAGGGATCTAAAGATCAGGGATCTAAAAATAAGGTCAACTACATGATTGAAGATATGTCTTCCTTTTTTTGTTAGCGTGAGTATTCTGAAGAAATTAGGAACATGTATGTCTCGGTGTTTCATAAGAAATTGGTTTGGAGAATTCTCACATGGATCTTGGTATGCAGTGTGTGTAGTTGCAGTCTTGATGAGATATTGATATCAGTAGAAGCAACAGAAATATCAGAGACAACAACAACAAAAATTTATCAGTGACAGAAGTAGTGACAGATTGGTTTACATCTATATTTCATGGCGGTTTGAAGAGACAAGGAAAAGGGGTTATAGCCTGCTTTTGGTTGGAGTAAAAAGATTAGGGAGTTGGAGCTTCCTTCAGGATGCAACCTATAAATAGGGGGTTGGAGCCTCTTTCCACTTGTAGCTAGAGGAATAATAAGTTGGTGCTTCCAATGAATGTACTCTTTGATCAATAAGAAAATCATTTCATGGTTTTTTCCCGCATTGGGTTTCCACGTAAAATTATGGTGTACTATGTTTATGTGATGTTTATGGTGTTGACGATATTTTGAATGCTCATAATATTCTTTGGGGGTTTTATATTTTGATTAAAAGTACTAATTGTGCTCATACTAATTAACCCCCCCTTTCAGTATTCCAAAAATTAGGTTATTGGGGGAGGGGGTTGGAAATATTAAATTACTACATACTCACTTATCTTCAATTTTGACCTAAAATACAAGGAAAAATAAAAATGTGACGATATGATGCTCCTCCTAGACATACATATTTAAATTTAAAATGCATAAGATGTTATCGCATGAAGAAAAAATAAAATATATCTAAACACAATGTTACAAGCATAATTATTTCCTCCTTGACATGATCCTTTTACTAAATGAGAAATCATCAAATTTTTTTATTTAAAATTGATTTGACTATAGTGATAGGTGATTATCTAGTATAACTTAGGGAACTTAGGATACGACAGTGGGAGAGGAAGAGAAAATGAGGAGGGGGAAGAGGGAGAGGGAGAAGAAAACTAAGAGGAGGGGAGAAGAAAAAGAGGAAGATGAGAGGGGAAGAAAAAGAATAGTGAAAGAGGAGAAAATGAAGAGGGAGAGGAGTAGGGAATAAAAAGAGGAGTGGAAGAGGAGAAGAGGAAGAAGGAATAAGAGTAGAAGGAGAGGAAGAGTGAAGAAGAGATGAAGAGGGAGAGAGGGAGCTGAAGGAGAAGAGGGTGAGAAGGAGAGGGAGAGGAATATAGGAAGAGAAAAGGAGAGTAGAAGAGAGAATTATAGGAAGAGGAGGGAGAAGAGGAAGAAAAACCAAATCCCATCTCCC
>ML820444.1:148145-187524 GCA_009831015.1 Picea engelmannii | reverse complement strand
TTAGAGAGGTCTCAATATCTATATAATTCATTATTTGAATGGTCAATTTCCCTTGTTCTTCCTTTGTTCTTCAAATGGTTGATTTCCTAAGAGTCGAAGCCCAACAACCAAAATTCTTCAAGTCCAAAGGTCTCAAGGCCAAAGATCCAAAAATTTCCCACAAAAATCCAATTTATACATTGCTTGTAGAATTCAAACTACCATAACTGCTCCAACTTCCTATTATTGAATTGTCCATTAATCCAATTGTTTACAGTTAAAATTCCATTCATCAAGTTATTCATAAATACTTCATGTAATTAAAATTTTGAATTCATAGTTGACATGGCCAAAGACCAGGTATCACTCAATGGTTGGTTTTGAAATTTTCATGGATGGATGCTCAATAACCTTCATTTTTTTCATTCCCAAATCCCTTTCATTCTATCGTATTCTAAATTCATTTCATTCCTCTTCTTCTTGAATTTCCTTTTTTCCTTACATTTCTGAGCCCCTTCTTCATGCTCTATCATTTTGAATTCATTTTGTTTAATATAACCTTTTGTTCCATTGACAAACAATTTCATGAAGTCCAAAAGTGTAATGGATCATCTTTCATATATTGTGCACACTTAATGTCGGATACTTTATGCTAGAATAAATGAGTATTCGTACGTGTTCCTTCACATCTCAATCTTCCCAAAGTCCAAGGATAAGGTACTTCGATGATTTAGTAAATGAATCCCTCCGTTTCTCCTTAGTACTTCCATAGTTGGTGTTCAAAGCATGCTTGTGAAACTAAACATGGAAAACATCATAATATTTTTTTATAAAATTGAAAAATTTTAATTGGAAAGTAGCCAAAAATTGAATAAATCATAAATAAATGTGAGGGTCAACTAATTTGAGCACCTAAGGAAAATCCAAATATTGTCTCTTGAAAACAACTAATATAAGAACAAATATTCATAATGAAGCCAAATTGGTGTTCGAAACATGGTTGTTAAACTAAACATGGGAAACAACATATCATAATAAATTTTTAGACAAATGTTAATTGGAAAGTAGTCAAAAATGGAATAAATTGTAAATAAAAATGATACCATTTGAGTTATCTTCATATTCTCAAGCATTTAGAAATCATGGAAGAAATGCAAATCTTACTTCAAACAGAAGTACCAAGAAAAAGAGCTTTTTGTTAACAACGATTAACGATTATTTGCAATGGTCTCTAGTGCTATGTTAAAATTAGTGTAAATGGATTATACTATGGTGTAATCCATTGATATCTTACAATTTTTCAAATCCCCCCATAACCTGATAATTTTGAGAAAACCAAATTTGAGTGTACAAAGCATTATTAATATTATAAAAGAAATAGTTCTTCAACTATCGATTCTACTATAGCTACCATGGACCTTACGATACAAAACCCACTTTAATTTTGTAAAACTACACCACCCAAAGAATGCAACAATGTGAACAAAATATATCATTGGCTTAGTTGAGAGTAAACCGCATGTAACATCCCCACTATAATCCCCAGTTTAATTAATGTTTATTGTATATATAATATGTGGCTACGGCCAAGCAATGTAATATGTGAATTGTATTTATGAATGTTAATAATAAAATGTGGTGCTAGCGGCTAAGGAGACATGGACAAAGATGGGGACTAAATTAATCCAAAAGAGAAGGGAGGGTCTAGGAGAATGTCTTAGAGGGCTCCAAGGGGGAATTACCCATGTATATTAATTCAACTCATTTTCTTAAATTTTTTATTGGTATATGAACCTTCTAATTTATGATTAAGTGTTTCCAAATCCAATAATTGAATACATGTAAGAGGGTGGGTGTGAGTGGTCACATCCCATAGTTAATGGGAGCATGGGGAGTTGAGTACAATTAGCTTGGGGAAGTGTGTGAGTCAAGAAAGCAAGCCAAAGGAGAGGAAATTTGTATGGGTAACTACAACAATTTTACATAATTAGTCGATGTGCATGAACAACAAGTAGAGAGCAAGAAAGAGAGCTTGGGAGTTGGAACATCCATCGAGGGTGAATTCTAGAGCATGTTGGAGCGTTTTGTAGCTAAAGATTGAAGAGTCGGGTTGTCAGGCCTGAAGAGTGAACTCTTGTGTGAGTTGCACTGTAAAAACAAGTGTTTATTGTTGTGTGTTGGTATTTTTTCATAGTAGCAAGTTCCCTTGAGTTTTGTTGGGTGCAGGCCAATTTGGAGGAAAAACCCATTTTGGGGAGATAAGACCAATTTTCGAGAAGGAAAGATGGTAGGAAAAGAAGCACATGTGAGGGAAAGACGCATACAAAGGAGGAAAGTGTGCAAGGTGTGCATGTAGGAAATCCTAACCACATTAGGGTTAGGGTTTTTGTAAGAGAGTGTAATGGCTGATAAGCTAAAAGTTAGTATAAATAAGTACCTAGGAGGTCCAGGTAAAGGTTCCTAAGTTTTGTTCTGGTCAATTAAGGAAACTACTGTAAGACCTGATACCATTTTTGTAAGTTGTTGAACTATAGGATATTCAAGTAACTAGATCTTGAGGGTTAGATCGCAGGCTGAGGAGCCTGGTGCAATCTAGTCAGCCTCATAGAGGATGGTGGAACTTGTTTTGAGATTGTATGATCAGAATTGTAGTGCACGCAATGCCATTTATTACATAATTCTAAATAAAAGAGCATAAGAAGCCAGATCTTTGTGGACATAGCCCAAGAAGGGGTGAGCCAGGCTAACACCTGTGTTATGTGTTGTGATTGATTGCATGCTACCTTTTGTAAGTAGTTAGACTATGAAGGGATGAATGGATAAATATGTGAGATATGTTATATGTTAGATCTGTTAGAATGCATGCATAGTTTAATAGCTAAAATAATATTATGAATAATAGAAATAACATCCAGGACAACTGGTCTAAGAAGATTAATTGCAAGCCCAGATCCCCACTCTTTTCTAGACTGCAAGCATCTGAGCATTGCAGTCACCCATAGGACTATCTTGGGTGAGACTGCACAGTACATTCTGTGTTTTGTGTTTCCTTCTGGCACCAGGAGGGTCGATAGTTTTAGAGAGTTTTGTTGGAAACCTGTTCAGATCTAAACCTGGGTCAGCCCAAGAGTATGAAGAGAGATTAATAACCAACAAATGGTTATGTTGCCGGCTGGAACTGCACAGGATTGAGTGAATGGGATCCGTGAAAAAATCACGAAGAGAATGAAGGTACAAAAAGGAATTTTCATACCATGGAATCCAACGAAGGAGGAAATTGAAAGTTGGTGGAAAACAAAGGAGCTTAAGTTTGCGCGGAAGGATAATAGAAACCCTAAATTAACATCGCGCAAATATCTGGACAAGTATGTGTTTAGCGACTTGCATGAGGTCTTTTTCTATGGTTTCATGCATGTGTTGCAGGAGTGGCTATTGAGGTTGAAATAAAACCACCCTACGAATCGAATTAGAGAGCTCGAGTGAAATCTTGTGGAGATCGTGCAGTTACAACAAGTTAACAACAAATTCACGCGTGTAGTAGATTTCTGGCTAGACAGTATTCTTGCAGGGTTTATCACAGAATTTGCAGTAGATACCGTGAAGTCTTACAGTGCAGCAGAGCAAGAGTTCTTGAAGGGACACGGAGGTATGTATATTATATCATTGTATACTTCAATCAAGATCTTAATATATAACAAAGGTGTGATGACTATGGAAGAAGACAGCTAAACTTCCTTGTGTGCATGGGGGAAGGGGGGGAAGCACTAACAAGAGGTGGAGAAATGGAGGAAGATATGGATAAGGGAAAGAAGGAGGAGGCCATGGACCCAATCATGATGGAGGAAGATCGGATCAATTGGATCATGGAAACAACGGGAAAAACATGCAATGGAGTACCCTACCAATATAAGATGAATAATAAGAAGAAGAGCCATAGCAGATAGAGAGGGCTTGGAAAGTGATGAAGAAGAGGTAGAGGATCTTCGGGCTATGGAACAGATTAAGGAAATCATGCGTGAAGCATACGAAAGGAAGACAAGAGGTCCAAGGGCAGGAACAGAAGGAAGAACTCTTATCCATGTCAGTGTCAGTGTGGAACCCATAACCTCATGTGCGACTAATACACCAAAAAGAACATCATTGTTTAGACAACTGAATTTTAGTGGAAGGAAGACAACAAGAAGTGAATCCAATCAAGAAGCATCAACTGGAGGAGCCAATTCAAGAAGTAGTAGTCAAGTATCTACACCACGCGAAGATAGTAGTTCATCGCAGTTCAAGATGGCAGGACATGATACCACCATTAGGTTACCAAAATTTCGGGGAGAGGCATCTGAGGACCCTAAAAAGAATTTATTTATCTGTGAGAAGATTTGGGAATCAAAGCAGATTACAAATGAGGATACAAAACTTGCGCAGTTAGCTATCACGCTAAGAGACCGCGCACTAGATTGGTACATGAGTCTAACTGTAAACAGTCCACCAGGGACAACATGGACTATTGCAGATGTCAATAAGCTATTGATAAATGAATTTTAGAAGCCTAGTTCAGAAGATCAGTACATGAATGAGATGATCAAAATCAAACAAAAACCAGGTGAGTCTATTTGGGATATTTATTATAGGTTCAAATGATTGAAGGGTAAATTGAAGTATGTCATGACTGATATGCAACATAGACATCTCTTTGTGAATTCATTGCTACCACACCTGAAATACCCTCTAAGGCAGTAAAAGTTTCAAACTCGGGAAGAGGCTCTACAAGCATCCCTACAACTAGAAGAGAACCAGTATCAAAAGACATATACAACAATAGAAGAGCTAAAGGAGGATTTGAAGAACCACACATTTCAACTAAACCAGAATAAGGGGAAAGAGAAAAGAGAAGTTGTTTGGTGTACCACATGCAGGTCAGAAGGACACCACAAGAATGAGTGCCCAAATTTTGTGCATTACATGGAAACAGGGATACCAAACCCTTTGCCAATAGGAGGACCATGGTGCGAGATCTATAAAACACATGGGCATGACCCATATCATTTTCCAATGATGCAGAAGTACCAGACAGTACCCAAGAATTTATGTTGCACTTTTTGCAAATCAGTAGGTCATGATGACAAAGATTGTAGGACAATGGACTTGATGAGGGAAAGAACTTCGGATACCTACAGGGTGCAGGCAAAAATGATGACAGGGAAAACTGCACCATAGTTCAACTAGGTACCACCTCCATATAACAATGTGTAGCAGTAGTACAACATTGTGCAACCCCAGTATAACAACACGTAGCCACAGTATAACCCCGCGCAATATAATCAGGTGCCTCAATACAATGCACCATGACTAGATCGATGTGGATACAAAGGTGGAGGACAAGGTAGAGGGGGATTTGAAAGAGGCATAGGTATAGTAGTATTTCATAACTGCCAACAGCTAGGGAATTATGCAAGGGGATGTCCACTCCCACCTACGACATGTATGTATTGTCGCGCAGTAGACCATGATACATAGGAATGCCCAACACTTTTGGGGAATATTCAAGAAAAAAGGAACCAAAACAATCAGAATGTCCAATGGATATCTGCAGAAGCCAAGGATGATGGAAGAAATATAAACATAGTTACACGCGGAGGAGCTAAGATAGGAACCAGTGCAACACCAATGGGTGAAGAAGAATACGGAACCACAGAAACAGTTCGATGCAGGGAAAGAAAAATAAATATTCAAGGAAACAAGCTAGGAGTTCCTCAAGAAAGATGTTGCCTCTACATCAACCATGCAACACACTCAGAACATACCAATTTATGAAATTCCATCCTCAATGGACCACACCAGTGAAACAAAATCTGTAGATAAATTAAGTACCATAAAGACCTTTCTGCAATCATGTGTTAAACTACTGAATGATCCATCATCTGTTAATTTTTTGCAAAATATGTTAGAAAGATGTAACACAGAGGAAGAGAGGAAGTTAGAACAGAAAATAGTCAATCACCTCCATATGAGAAGGAGGACAAGCAGAGAATTCGGACTAAATGCCAACATTGGAGATTTCATATATGGGGGGAATCATACTATATTTAGGCTCTAAGGTAAACGTGTTACACAAGAAGACATGGCAATGTATGGGCGAGCCCACATTAGGCTACTCACATGTCCAACTGAAGCTAGTAAACCAACACAGAGTTTTGTAAATTGGAAGGCTAAAAGGTGTGAGAGTAGATTTGGATGGAATGAGCACTAAGGAAAACTTTGAAGTGATAGAAATAGTGGATGGCACAACACCTTATCAAGCAATGCTTGGACTGGATTGGGCATTTGATAACCAGGACATAATTAACTTGCATACAAGGAATATGACATTTGAATCGGGAGAATATAGAGTCATTGCACCACTAGACCCATCAGAAGAAGAAAGGTTTGTAGATCTCACTTGCTTAGATCTGGAGGAAATAAACCAGTTATACAGAACCACCACGCACGAAGAAGATTATGTCAACCCAACTGCAAATGGGGTATGCATCTAGAGGAGCATCACATCATGTGCATCTGACTCAAACATAGGTTTGGAGAATTGGCAGCAGAGATTACATGAAGTGTCTACAAGAAGGTGCGCAAGAATAGACCGTGCAGTAACATGGGTGGGTACCGAGATAAGAGAACCTCCCATTTTTCATGGCATAAATGATTTTGAAGAATTACTAATGAGATACGAAGATGAAGTGTTAGAGAATCATAGTCTATTAGCCCTAGACATTTCACTCAATGCAACACCTGCAAGATGGTAGGGTGCACACAAAGAAATGGTTAAGGACTGGTACCAATGTAAGAGACTATTTTGCATTAGATTCGACACAGAGCAGGGAAGCAATAAGATGCAGAGATATGATGCACAGGGGACACCAGCAAAACATTTGGAGAGATGCATAAAAATATGGAGGATGAAACCACCAGAGGAATGGCCTCATCACTTCATCCACACATTGGAAGGGATCCCAGAAAACTGGTATGTAGACTAGAAACTACATAGAGGCACTGCAGAATGGACAACATTACAGCAAAATTTTATAGTAACCTTCTCATTTGAACATGAGAACACTAACATGGATTCAACACTTAAACAGATAAGAGGTGTGTTATTAATTGATGAATCAGAGGTTGAACTCATGACAGAGTGTCAACAACACAACATACAGACAGTCAAGGAAATATTGTAATCTTATCATGGGGAAGAAGAAGCACCAGATGAAGATGACCCACGCAACATTCAGATTACAAAAATTGAAGGAGAAAGAGGAGTGGAAGGTCCATATTTGGAATCAGAATTATTTGTTGCACCTATCAAGGTGAATAAAGTCAACATTGGGATAATTGAGAATCCCAAAATGACCAATATTGGAGATTATTGGGATGAGAAAACAGTGGAAAGGATAACAGAGTTATTACACAAGTACAGTGACCTATTCCCAACAACCTTTACAGAGATGAAAGGAATAGTAGGAGAGCTAGGAGAGATGAAGATACCTCTCAAACCCGAGGCTAGATTTGTCAGACAGAGACCCTATAGACTAAATCTAATATACAAGCAGAAAGTAAAAGCATAAATTGACAGAATGTTGGAAGTTGGTATCATAGAACCAGTGGAGGAATCTGAATGGATAATGTTGGACATATTGTCATCAATGTGTTGCCATTGATGTCAATATTTGAAGTCATTGTTATGTGATGATTAGTTTTTGTGATGAATTGTCATTGATGACAAGCAGGGCACAGAAGAACATTAATAAAATCTCAGGAGAAATAACGTAGTAAGTTGCACATAAGACATAGCGCGAGGTGCAGAGGAATCTACCTAAATCTCAGGAGAGGCAGGGTATTAGATTGCATGAGATCAGAGTAGGTAGAGATCCTTGTACATAAGGAGTAACGAAATGAATTCAGAGCTCAAGATAATTAGCGACTGAAGATCAATGCATAAAAGAATGCACAAACAGTTATTAAAACCTCAGGAGAAATAGCGATGAACGGATCAAAAGAAAGAATGTTAATCGAAGCTCAGAAGAGATGACGCACATGAGTCGTTCATTCTTAGTTTGGGACAAACCAGGACCATCAGATTTGGGATTTGCAGAGGAGGATCATTGGATCAACATCCGATTAAGTCATGACCGTCGGATCTCAGTAAGGGAAGATCAACAACGGGGAACCATTGCGGGATGCAAGGGTTGAGTTAGCGATCGTACAATTTTCGGTTCTGCAATCCACATTGACCGTCGATCGTCACCTGCTAATAGATCTATGGTTGGCATAATTTATACTACCCTGGAGCCCCGGATTCGCGAATAGTTGAATACCCGAAGAGCAAATCTCCTTTAGGCCTAATATCGCGGTCCTAGTTCCAGAACTTATGAAACTTTAACAAGCAGAAAGTGCTATGGCGAGATTTGCTCCGAGAGAGTTGGAAGATTGCAAAGGTTAGAGTCTCGAAGCTCTGAATTCCTGAAATGAATGAGAACCATCCACTCAACTGCGGATCAAGTCATGGATGTCGATTTGTTTGAAACCTCTGGACAATCCAAGATCATCCATCTATAGGAGAACGAATATCGACCATCTGATCTACTTCAGTGAAATGCACTCTAGAAGGTTGAATGATTTCAAAGGCCTGAAGTCCCGAAGGTCGAAATAAATCTGGACCATTGATCTAAGAGATTATCACAGTTGTTGGATCAAGGATTCATATGAACCTACTACCAGGAGGAGGACATGTGCCACGTCAGGAGATCCACGTCAGCAAGTACATGTGGCGCAATCAAATGGTGACAAGTGTCAAGGTCTAGTTGGAACTTTAGGTTACGTAAGTCACAAATCTAGGTGACACGTGGCAGCCACTTGGCCAATGCCAAGTCAGCAGTGACGTCAGCAAGTTACCTCACTCCGGGAGTTTTTCCTTCGGGGGAAATCAGCAACTACCCAATGCGTCGATG
This sequence comes from Picea engelmannii, assembly GCA_009831015.1. Lineage (NCBI taxonomy): Eukaryota > Viridiplantae > Streptophyta > Pinopsida > Pinales > Pinaceae > Picea > Picea engelmannii. The sequence continues at coordinate 178,558 of ML820444.1, read as the reverse complement.
GTCGAATTCAATGCTAATCGTTGATCTAAGATCCTCTGGATTCCCACATGAATGTTAGATCAAAACGTAGTGGAAAGATGACGTAAGCACTCCCATGTTGACCACTTCGATGCTGACCAACTCTGGTGAAAATTGGAACAAGCAATTACCTGGACCTCGGAACCCTCGAAGTCTCGAAGTAAATAGTGGTCGTCCATCTCAATATTTGATTAAGTCATAGTCGTTGGATTAAGCAGTGGAAGGATAGTGTAAGGATCAAAGCTAGACCGTTGATTTGGTTCCGGGAATCATGCTAACTATTGAATCAATCCTTGTGAGAAGTAACCACTTCAGGAAGGTCAAACTTCGAAATACTAGATGATTCTAAGAGAGAATTCACCCAAAGGCCAAAGTTAGGAGGACAAGGTTCCAACCCCCGGTCACGGGTTACGAACACATAAAGTCGTGTAGCACTGGGAACATCGCTTAAATTAATAATCCCATGGTTTATGCATAGGGTCACATGTAAATGGTTTGAAGGAAGCGCCTCTGCATAATTTTATTTTTGCAATATTTTCAGAGACACGGAATCGATTTAAAATAAATCGATCCACACCTGTGATCGATTTATGAAAAGAACTCTCACTAAATTAGAATCCTTCACAATAATGTTTGAATAATAATAGAGATTATTTTTAATTTAAAATGAAGAGGTGCAATGGTCCAAACAAAGGGATACAATGATTAATAGCTCACACCAGTTGGAAGATTATATAAACGCGAAAGAATGGTGAGAAGAAAATGTCTCTGCAGTCCATATCAGAAGATCAAAACAGAAGCGGAGTCCAAGAAGAAGAACTGATGATTCTTATGAGTGAGGGTGGAAGGGAGGAGCACAAAAGGATTCTTATCATTTACTAAGTAAGTGTAATTTAAGGGAGTTGGTGCTTCCTAGGGTGGTGCCCTAAAGACAAGGAAGTTGGTGCTTCCTAGGGTTGGTGCCCTAAAAAACAAGGGAGTTTGCGCTTCCTGGGTTTGGTGCCCTAATGACAAGGGAGTTGGTGCTTCCTAGGGTTGGTGCCTTAAAAAAAGGGGGGGTTGGTGCTTCCTAGGGTTGGTGCCCTGAAGAAGGGGATTTGTGTCTCTTAGAGTTGGTGCTATAAAAAGGATTGGTGTACTTCACTATTCTTCATAAAATCCTTGTAATTCATATTAATTATTTTTATATAATTGATTTTACAAACAAGTCTATTTTTTATCTATTGTGGTAATTAACAAAATATAAAATTAAATGCTAATTGTTGAAAAAGGGTAATATTGATTCACCCCCCCTCTCAATATTCCAACAATTGGTATCAGAGTGGTTGCCTTCAGCATAGTCTAACAACTAAAAGGTAGATCCTGAAGATGGATCAGAAAGAGGGAATGCCTAACAACAAAGCACCATTGTTCAATGGAGGTGGCTATTCTCTATGGAAAATAAGAATGAAAAACTTCATGTTGGCTCTTGGTTTTTATATCTGGAAATCTGTTGTAGATGGTTACACTGCACCAACTACTCCACCCAAAGATGTTGCAGGAAAGAAAATATGCAATGACAACTCAAGAGCAGTTAATGCAATTCTAGGAGGGTTGACAAATTCTATATGTGTGAAGGTTATGCATTGTAAGTCATCCAAAGAAATCTGGGACAAATTGGAGGTTGTATATGAAGAAGATAGCAAAGTCAGGGAAGCCAAACTACAAACCTATAGAACTCAGTTTGAAAATCTGAAAATGAAATAAGAAGAGAACATTGTTGAATAATTTCATAGGGTAGATGAAGTGGTTAATTCAATCAGAGCAACAGGAGAAGAACTTACAGATAAACATATTGTGAAAAATATATTAAGGTCATTACCTATGAGATATGATGCCAAGATTTCTACAATTGAAGATAGGCTTGATCTTGACACACTCACTGTTGATCAGCTTCATGGAATTTTTACAGCATATGAAATGAGAACATGGAATGATAAATCAACAAAAGATGAAACAACATTTAAAGGATCTAAAGCAAATAAGAAACAAGAACATATGTCTCATGAAGATCAGTTAGACATATCCAATGTAGAAGAGGCCAACGTTATAAAGAAACTCCATAAAGGATCTGGAAAATATAAAGGAAATTTACCCTTCAAATGTTTCAACTGTGGCAGAATTGGTCACTTTGCTAACAAATGTCCCTATCCCAAGCAAGAGGAAAATGATGAAGAAGTTCACAACCAAAAAAACCAATACAAGAAGAAATTTTATAAGAAAAAAATATATATACTCTAAAAAATACATCATCTCTTCAGACATGATTGAAGATGAGAATTCAGAGCTTCTATTTATGGGAATGAATACTCAAAATAATGTTGTAGATGATGAAGAAAATTTTAAATTTGAAGGAGAAGTGAACCTAGAAGCAGAACTAATTAGTGCCCTAGAGGAACTAAGAAAGTATAAAAATAATAACAAACTACTTAGGGAACAACTTCAAGAATTTGAAGAATCACATCAATCAAAATAAATAGATGCATTAAGAACTATCAAAGAATCGGAGCAGATCATCAATGATTTAAAATCCTAGCTCCTGGAATCTAATAAAATTGAAGAAGTCATTTTAAAACAACTTAGTGATAAAAAAACAAGTATGTGAGAAACTAGAAGCTGAGATTAAGTTGTTAAAAAGTGAACTTGAGAAAGAAAAGAAGGGATCAAAATTTGAAAATAGTTCAAAGATCTTGGATGAAATTCTCAGTAGTCAAAGGTCACCCAACAACAAAACTAGTTTGGGATACATCCAAGACTCAACTTCTACATCACAAGGATCTGTCAAAAGACCAATCAATTACACAGATGCTCTAACGGGCTCCTTAAGAAGAGAAGATAATAAAACAAATATGATACCATTGAAAATCATTCCACATAAACAGAAATCAGCATTCCCTACTAAAGTAAAAAATGACAGGAAGAATACAATCACCACAAGGAATCCCCCTAATAAATATCTATTTATTGGATATTATTACTCTTGCAATAATTTTGGTCATAAGGAAGTACAATGCAAATCTTATGGACAATACAATAACATAAATGTATAAAGATATAAGAACAATAGGTACAATACAGAGAAGAGAAACTACAACTCATTTGCTCCTTTGAAAAACTTCAATATTGAATGTCAAAAATGCAAGATCTATGGTCATAAAACCAGAGAATGTAGATTACCAGTGCAATCCTTAAAGATAGGAAACCCTAACAAATAGAATAAGAAGATATGGAAAATAAAATCTAAAGTACCAAGCAAGAAAGATGATGAATATATTGCTCCTAAAATTGATGAAGTTAATATTAGGAGATTGGTGGGTAAAACTTATAATAAGAAATATAATAATCAAAGCTATGCATATAAAGTAGATCAAGCTCAAGACAAGAAAAATCTTAAAGAAAAATCTAACACAATTCAAAAACTTGATAATGTCATACAAGTAGATTATCCATTACCCAACAAATGAAAAATAAAAAAGGAAAATTCTCAAAACAAGGATAAATAAGCTTCTGGTGCACAAAATAGTGACGATGATGATGAATCTTCAATAGTAGAACAACCAGAAGAATTGAGTGATGATGATATCAAAAGTTTTCTGATGCTATTTTAATGATCCATTGAAACTCCTTCTCAAAAAATTAGAAACAAAGAAGAAAAGAAGAAATTAGGGAAGACTTAAAAATTGTTCCTGTTGATACTCCTATGAGTATTGAAGCACAGAAAAACTAATAGATAACTAGGATCATCGAAAGCATCATGGTTTGATGGTATAACTCTATGAAGGTTCTGACATAGTTTGTTGCAGGTATTCATCTACCTAGGAACAATACAGGTTATGTATTCTCTCAGTAAAGTCATGTGATATGATCATGCATTGGTCCCAAAGTGGTTATAAGTGGAAAAACCCTAAATGGAAGTTAGTATGTGGGCAAGAAATGGAGTGAGTGGAAAATTCTACAACAAGTGAGGTAATGATGAAGATAGGTCGAGTACAAGTCTGAAAATGAAGGGAAGAGACTGGAAGCTAAAGTTTCAGGAACAATGATTATGACAGAGGTTGTAGAAGGAATTGAGACAGTGACTGGGACAGTGACAGAAAAAATTTGAAGATGTATTGGTTGGTTGATGTGTGTTTGAGTTGGATGGACAACTAGGTCAATTCTAGTTGCATAGATTGCATTCTATCGACAAGCTGAGTCATGTGGCAAGCATAGTATAAAAGTCTCTCAGATGAATTTAGAGAATTATACAGTAGAGAAGCATCATGGATAGAGATGGGTACATCTGGTTAGATATCAATGAGAAGCAATGGACAGGTCCAAGGATTGGTTGATAAGTATGATCTATGGTTGCGCAGTATTCCAGTAGGGTAGCAGTATCCGCAGCGGTAGAAATATGTTGTATATAGTGGTATAAATGGAATCTTTAGAGATGACAGGGGGAGAGACGTTGTTAGGAAGAGCTTCCCTTTTAGAAACAAAAGAGGAGAGCAGTCAGAGGCAGAGAGAGAAGATTGACAGGGGGAGTTATTCAGTTGAGGCAGGGAGAACATGATTGCAGAGGGAGTTACCTGAGTTCAGATTTTGGTCAGCAACATATTAACAGACAGAGATTGATCATAGGAGGAAAAACCCTTTACCATTGATGTCAAAGGGGGAGAGTAACTTCAGAGGAGAGAAGCATCATCACAGAGGGAGTTTTTGTATGAAGTTGGTTTGTTGTCATCAATGACAAAGGGGGAGATTGTTGGACATATTGTCATTGATGTGTTTCCATTGATGTCAACAGTCGAAGTCATTTTTATGTGATGATGAGTTTTTATGATGAATTTTCATTGATGATAAACAAGGCGTGGAAGAACATTAATAAAAGTTAGGGAGAAATAATGTAGTAAGTTGCACAGAAGACATAGCGCGAGGTGCAGAGGAATATACCTAAAGCTCAGGAGAGGAAGCATATTAGATTGCATGAGATCATAGCAGGTAGAGATCCTTGTACAGGAGGAGTAACGAAACAGAAGGAATTTAGAGGTCAGGAGGGTTAGCGACTGAAGATTAGTGCATAAAAGAATGCACAAATAGTTATTAAAAGCTCAGGAGAAATAGCGATGAACATATCAAAAGAAAGAACATTAATCGAAGCTCAGAAGAGATGACGCACGGGAGCAGTTCATTCTTATTTTGGGACAAACTAGGACCGTCATATCTGGGAGTTACAAAGGAGGACCTTCGGGTCAACATCTGATTAAGTCATGACCGTCGGATCTCAGTAAGGGAAGATCAATGGCAGAGAACCATTGTGGGATGCAAGGGTTGAATTAACAATTGCGCAAGTTTTGGTTCCGCAATCCACACCGACCATCGATCGTCGCCTACCAATAGATCTACGATTGGCATTGGTTGCACTACCCCGGATCCCTGAAGTCACGAATAGTCGAATACCCAAAGAGAGGAGCTCCTTTATGCCTAAACCCACAGTCCTATCTCCTAGGCTTATGAAAATCTATCAAGCATAAAGTGCTCTGACGGAATTTTCTCCGGGAGAGTCGAAAGACTGCAAAGGCCAGAGTCCCGAAGATCCGAATTTCTGAAGTGAACGAGAATTGTCCACTCTACTACAGATCAAGTCATGGCCATTGATTTGTTTGAAACGTTTGGACAATCCAGGATCGTCCATCTACGGGAGAACGAATATCAACCATATGATCTACTTCGGGGAAATGCACTTCGAAAGGTTGAATGATTTCAAAGGCCTGAAGTCCCGAAGGCCGAAATAAATCTAGACCATTGATCTAAGAGTTGATCACAGTCATTGGATCAAGGATTCATATGAACCTACAACCAGGATGAGGACATGTGCCACGTTAGGAGATCCATGTCAGCAAATACATGTGGTGCAATCATATGGTGACAAGTGTCAAGGTACAGTTGGAATTTTAGGTTACGTAAGTCATGAATCTAGGTGACATGTGGCAGCCACTTGGCTAGTGCCAAGTCAGCAAGTTAAATCACTACGGGAGTTTTTCCTTCGAGGGAAATCAGCAAGTACCCAAAGCGTCGAAGGTCGAATTGAATGCTAAGCGTTGATCTAAGATCCTCTGGATTCTCACATGATCGTTAGATCAAAACGTAGTGGAAATATGACGTAATCACTCCCATGTTGACCACTTTGGCGCTGACCAACTCCGGTGGAAATTGGAACAAGAAATTACCTGGACCTACGAACCCTCGAAGTCCCAAAGTCTTGAATTAAATAGTGGTCGTCCATCTCAATATTTGATTAATTCATAGTCGTTGGATTAAGCAGTGGAAGGATAGTGTAAGGATCAAAGCTAGACCATTGATTTGGTTCCGGGAATCATGATAATCATTGGATCAATCCTTGTGAGAATTAACCACTTCGGGAAGGTCAAACTTTGGAAGACTGGATGATTCTAAGAGAAAATTCGCCTGAAGGCGGAAATCAGGACGACAAGGTTCTAGCCCCTGGTCATGGGTTATGAACACATAAATCTGTGTAGCGCGAGAAACATCGCTTAAATTAATAAGCATGTGGTTTACACATATGGTCACATGTAAATGGTTTGAAGGAAGCGCCTCTGCAGAATTCGATTTCTGCAATATTTGCATAGACATGGAATTGAGTTAAAATAAATCGATCCATACCTGTGATCGATTTATGAAAAGCACTGTCACTAAATTAAAATCCTTCACAATAATTTTTGAATAATAATAGATATTATTGTTAAATTAAAATGAAGAGGTGCAATGGTTCAAACAAAGGGACACAATGTTTCATAGCTCACACCAGTTGGAATATTATATAAACGAGAAAGAATGGTGAGAAGAAAGTGTCTCTGCAGTCCATATCAGAAGATCAAAACAGAAGCAGAGTCCAAGAAGAAGAACTGATGATTCTTATGAAGTGAGGGTGGAAGGGAGGAGCATGGAAGAATTCATATCATTTACTAAGTAAGTGTAATTTAAGGGAGTTGGTGTTTCCTAGGGTTAGTGCCCTAAATACAAGGTTGTTGGTGCTTCCTAGGGTTGGTGCCCTAAAGACAAGGGAGTTGGTGCTTCATGGGGTTGGTTCCCTAAAAAATAATGGAGTTGGTGCTTCCTAGGGTTGGTTCCCTGAAGAAATGGATTTGTGTCTCCTAGAGTTGGTGATCTAAAAAGGATTGGTGTCCTTCACTATTCTTCATAAAAACCTTGTAATTCTTATTAATTATATTTATATAATTGATTTTACAAACAAGTGTATTGTTGATCTATTGTGCTAATTAACAAAATATAAAAGTAATTGATAATTGTTGAAAAAGGGTAATATTGATTCACCCCCCCCCCTCTCAGTATTCCAACAGATAAGCCTTATCGTAGTTCAAGAGAAGAAACAAGGGGGGATAAGGATTTGTGTAGATCTGAGGAAACTGAATGATGCTTGCCTACATGACCCTTTCCCTACACCTTTCACAGATGAATTCCTAGAGAATGTGGGAGGCCAGGAAACATATTCCTTTACAGATGGATTCTCAGGTTACCACCAGATCAAGATAGCCCCAAAAGACAGGTACAAGACCACTTTTTCCACAAAATGGGGATTCTACCAGTACACATTATTTCCTTTTGGGTTGAAGAATGCACCAACCATATTTTCAAGGGTGGTAATAGCTACTTTTAAGGAGTTCATACATGAGTTTCTAGAAGTGTATCTGAATGATTGGTTTGTATATAGACTATTAAAAGATCATGTAGAAGTATTAAAGCTAATGTTGGAAATATGCAGGCAGTATCAGATATCATTGAATATCAAGAAATGCATCTTTGGGACACATTTTGGAATATTATTGGGCCATGTAGTGTGCAAACAAGGCTTGTTAGTAGATCCTGCCAAGATTGTAGTTATTGTCAAATTACCACAACCAAAATCAGTGCGCCAGTTGAGAGAAACATTGAGACGTATAGGCTACTACAAAAATTTTATAAAAGGGTATGCGGAGATCACTGCGCCAACGGAAAAATTGTTAAAGAAGGATATTAAATTTCAGTGGAATGAGGACTGTCAACAAGGTTTGGACACCCTAAAAGAAAATATGGTCATGACACCTATTCTAGTATTCTCAGATTGGGAAAAGACTTTTCATGTGCATGTAGATGCATTTTCTATAGCACTTGGAGCAATTTTGGCGCAGCCATGAGCAGGGGATTTGGACCATCCTACAGCATTTGCAAGTAGAAAACTGTCAGAATCGTATCAGAACTACAATACTACAGAAAGAAAAGGCCTAGGTATGGTCTATGCAGTTCAGAAGTTCAGACATTAATTACTAGGCAAACACTTTAAGATGTTCACAAATCCTTCAGCCCTCAAATACCTAGTCAACAAGCCAGTGTTGGGGGGGAGGATCTGTACATGGCTACTATTATTTCAAGAATTTGACTTTGAAGTGATTGTCAAACTAGGGAAGCTAAATGCAAGACCTCATCACCTGTCAAGGGTAACGAATAGAGAAGAACCTACCAACTTGGAAGACAACTTCCCTGATGCACGGTTATTTTCAGTCCAAGTAGCTGACGAATATTTTGCTGACATCATTGAATATTTGAGTACATGGACTGCGCCACAAGATTTTAACACTGCACAGAAGAAAAATCTGGTAGTCATAGCTGCAGACTATCAAGTGATTGCAGGATACTTATACAAAATGGGCACAGACAATATTTTGAGAATATGTGTACTAGAACATGAAAGGCCAGGGATTTTGGCAGAAGCTCATGAGGGAATAGGTGGAGTACATTATGCAATAAAATCTACCGCGCAGAAGGTATTACACGCAGGACTATGGTGTCCAACAATTCACCGAGATGCTAAGGAATATTGTCATAGATGTGATGTTTGTCAAAGGGTTGGTAAACCTAATAGAAGGGATGAGATGCCCCTATGACCACAAGTAACCTTGCAGGTATTTAACAAATGGGAAATAGACTTTGTGGGACCAATTAATCCACTAGCAAGAAGGTCAGGAGCAAGATATATCATTACTGCAACAAAATACTTAACAAGATGGGCAGAAACAGCACTAGTAAAAGATTGCAGCACAGAGACAACAGCACACTTATTTTTTGAGCAATTGATCACTAGATTTAGTTGTCCAAGGATTTTAATGAGTGACCAAGGAACTCACTTTATCAACAGTACTATCAAGGCTATAATTGAGGAGTTTGAAGTCTATCATCAGAAGAGTACATGATACCATCCTCACGCAAACGGAATAGTGGAGGTCTTCAATAAGATCTTGGAGAATGCTCTGACAAAGATCTGCAATGTCAACAGGAATGATTGGGACTTGAAAATACCAGCAGTACTATGGGCATACAGGACTACATGTAAGAAGCTGATAGGATAGACACCATTTAGGTTGGTGTATGGGAAATAAGAAGTGGTGCCACTGGAATTCCTGGTACCCAGTTTGCGCGTAGCAGCAATCGCCAACATGACAGAAAGAGGCGCAGTAAAGGAGAGATTAAATAAACTAATGGAGATGGAAGAGAATAGGATCCTGGCAGAATTTCACCAAGAAGTACAGAAAGAAAAAGACAAATCTTAGCAATACAAACATATCAAGAGGAAAATCTTCAAGGAAGGGGACCTAGTCTTTCTCTATGACCGTAAATTTCTTCAACATCCTGGTAAATTATGAATGCATTGGTTAGGGACCTATGAAGTCAATACTGTCACAGATGGGGGATCCATACAGTTAAAGAATCTGGAAGGAGAAGAGCTAAAAGAAATGATCAATAGGAGTCAACTGAAACTGTACAGGTACAGTCAACCTCCTAACACTTAAAACTTACAACACAGTAAGAAAGACATGTACATAGTGTAATATAGTAGAAATTAAGAGAGAAAAATAAATAAAAAGGAGGAAAAGAATAGAATGGAACAGGTGCACACAGAGAGCGCAGCACTGATCCAGAAGGAGATCATAGCGCAGACAGTAGAGGCACTGACAGGAAAAGTCGTGCAGGTCAAGACGCGAGGAAGGGAACTAGCAGAGAAGTTCCAAATTTTGGAAACAACCATAGAAGGAGCATGCACTAGCTAAGTGGCTCAGGACAAACCACATGTCAGTGTTGGGGGCCTGTTGGACGCAGGATAATTTGGAGGAAAAGCCCATTTTGGGGAGATAAGGCCAATTTTGGAGAAGGACAGTTGGCAAGAAAAGCAACACATGCAAGGGAAAGTCGCATGCAAAGGAGGAAAGTGTGCAAGGCATGCATGCAAGAAATACTAACCACATTAGGGTTGTGGTTTTTGTAAGAGTGTAATGGTTGATAAGCTAAAAGTTAGTATAAATAAGTATCTAGGAGGTCTAGGTAGAGGTTCCTAAGTTTTGTTCCAATCGGTTAAGGAAACTACTGTAAGACCTGATATCATTTTTGTAAGTTGTTGAGATGTAGGAGAGTCAAGTAGCTAGATATTGAGGGTTAGATCGTTGGCTGAGGAGCCTGGTGCGATCTAGTCAGCCTCATAGAGGATGGTGGAACCTATTTTGATATTGTATGATCGAAATTGTAGTGTGTGTGGCGCCATTTATTACAGAATTATAAATAAAAGAGAATAAGAATCCAGATCTTTGTGGACGTAGCCCAGGAGGGGGTGAACGACGGTAACATGTGTGTTATGTGTTGTGATTGATTGCATGTTACCTTCTTTAATTAGTTAGACTATGAAGGAATGAATGGATAAATCTATGAGATATGTTATATGTTAGATCTGTTAGAATGCATGCATAGATTTAACAGCTAAAAGAATATTAAGAATAATAGAAATAACATCTAGGACAAGGCCTAAGAAGATTAATTGCAAACATGGATCTCCACTCTTTCCTAGACTGCAAGCATCTGAGCATTGCAGTCACCCATAGGACCATCTCAAGTGAGACTGCGCAGTACATTTTATGTGATGTGTTGCCTTCTGGTCTACCAGAAGGGTTGATAGTTTTAGGGGGTTTTGTTGGAAACATGTTTAGATCTGAACCTGCGTCAACTCAAGAGTAGGAAGAGAGAGTAGTGACCAACAAGTTCCCAGTTGATATATTCATGGTTACATGTGCTAGAGATATCCTAATAAATGAATGGTATGCCTGAGGTACTGAGATCAGTGAAGGGGTACATTCCTTGGGTTGGGCAGGTCAAGAGAAAGAAAGTTGGTGGAAAATAAGGATAGTTGTAGGAGAATATCAGTGGGTTGTGGGATTTTTGAGTTGTAAGTGGACAGTGAAAGACCACCCTCTTTTGTGGATTATTAGCCTCAACTCAGGGGTGACTTGTTGTTGAGATTTGGAACAAAAAGTTTACGGTTGGGTGGAATGTCCATCCCAAGCAGTTGGTTGCACAAATAATTTGAAAGATACGTGTTTTATTTGTTTTATGTCTTGTATTTATGAGTTAAATTGTTGTGCATGAACTCTGTATATTTGAGAAAAACTTATATGATGTCATGTTGTTTTATTAGCTACAATTCATATATAATTTATCATGTTGTAAATGCATCTAATTTATGATAATAGACAATAGTGAAATATGTATGTAAATCGTAGTTGGAAGCTGCAGGCAATTGATTTAGCTGTAAAAAATTAATTTTAAGAGTGTTATGCACCATAATGTTCCTCAGTAAAGATGGGGGACGTTACATTATAGTATCAGAGCGTCTGGTTCAAACATTGTACTTGTATGGGCTCGAAACCAGTGTGAGTTTGACAAATTTGTTGTGACATATTTTGTCTATGACGAATTTGAGGAAAAAGAAAGGAAAACATAGTGAAATCCCCAAATTTGTGAGCAAAATTTGAGTTTAAATGACTCATGGCACTCTAAGAGAGGTTCAATGGAGTAGATTTGTTGTTTTGCAGAGTTCAATTCGACCTGGAAGGGTCGAAATTTTCATTTTAATGGTCGATGTATTGTTGAACAGAGTTCAACAAATCGACGATCGAGATCGCTTTTTATCTTGAGATCAACGACTGAGATTCGTCACATGATAAATTTAAAAATCCATAAGGTTTTGGCTGTTTGGAAGGTTGAGTAAATCAACGACCGAGATTCAATTTTGGCGGTTGGGAAGTTTAAGTATATCGACAATCTAGATTACTTTCGGCCATTTGGAGTTGGAGTCAATCAACGGTCAAGATCATCTTGAGTGAGAGATTGATGGCCCATATTCACCTGCGATTTGATCAAAAATCTCCAAGTGTTGAAGTTCGCCAACAGAAATTGTCGATGGTCGATGCTCAAATCGACAAAATTGGCGAAGGGTTTGGTTTGGCCAAAGAAAATCGTTGATGGTCGATGGTCGAATCAGCGATATTGGTGAAGGGTTTGGTTCAGCCAAAGGAAATCTCCAATGGCTCGATGGTCGAGCGTCCACTGAATACGATGAAGTGTTGAAGTTCGACCAAGAGAAGTTGTCAATGGTTGGACGTTGGCCGATTCAGCGAGATGTTTGAGTCATCTAAGAGAAACGATTGATGGTCGATGAAGGAAAGAGGGTGATAACATGTCATGCCACGTCATCCAAGTTGACACCTCAGGATGATGTGTCATTCCATGTTATCATACGTGTGTCATGCCACGACAGCGAAGAGTTGGTCGATTGTTGATGGTCGGGGTTCGATGAGAATTGTGAGTAATCTTGATTTGCTAAGAGAATTCTCCAATGGTCGATGGTCGATGATCGAGCATCGGGGAGATTCACAAGAATTTTTGGTTTGACAAGAGAATTGGCTAACGGCCAATGGCCGATGATCAGGCATCGGGAAGATTCGCGGACAAGTTTGGTTCGCCAAGGGGAATCGTCGATCATTGATGTAGCGTTGGAGATCAACAATCGAGATTGATTTAAGTTGTCGATCAATGGTGGAAATTGATCCATGAGGTTTGGAAAGGTTTAGTGGATCAACGGACCATATTCCACTCGATTTGAGATCAACAACTCAAATTTAAGGGTTGTTAACATAGTAAAACAATAAATTTTATATGAATTTTTTCTAATTTTTCATATTTTTGAATGTCATTAACTTGTAAGGAAACTTAGAGGGCCTAAATAACATTTTGAGGAGTTCTAATTTTCCATATTGTAAGTGTTATAAGCACCACATATAGTCTTTTTGAATTAAATAAAAGAGCTCGAGGTGATCTTTCCAACGAGCTAATATGTTTGCAAAATAGAACTCGTATGAAAAAGTTACAACCAAAACAGTGAGAGTAAAATTTTAGTGTCAGATTACTTCCAGAAGGCATAACTCCTTGATCAGAGGTCTATTTGGGGCACGGGAGCAGTCTATGGAAATCTTACGAACCATAGAAAACAGCCATGGAGCCAAATTTAGGATATAGGTATGTAAAAATATGCAGGAAGAAAAATAAGACACATGTAGCATACAGGGGTAAATTGAGTAAAACAGTGAAAACTTCTCTGGACCATAACTTTCAACTTGGAGCTTGTATTTGAGCAAACAAATAGTCATTGGAGAGGTATTGAGGAGGAGAATGTAATGTCCCTTTCCAAGTAGGAGCTCCAGAGAGGAGGGATTAGTAGTATAAATGTCCCCGTTAGACTATAGCCAGGGAGAAACAGGGGAAACAGGGTCATTTGATGTCATTTCACTAGGGAATGTTATATTTCGAAAGTGACATTAAGTGAAAAGTGGGAAAAAACGCCTTTTAAGTGATTTGAGCCAAAAATATAGGAGCGCCTAAGTGAAGGAGATAAATTTAGAGTTCAACGAAGAATTAGGGTTTTGAAAAGGTATATGAGGAGAAAAGCGACCTAATTCCTCATTATGCATGTTTATGATTTGACATTTGAGCTCTGAGGAGAAAACATAGGTTCAGGCAAATCAATGGAAATTGTGGATTCTAGGAGGAAGACACCAGTGGGTTGATTTCAATGTTGAGAGACACACCCTAGTCACCGGAAATATCACTCAGATATTTCATCAGTTTAGAGTAGTAGTTTTACAGGTTCATACAACTATGGCACACTTCTCCAAGGTGAGGGCGTGAGAGTTGGGAGACACAGAGGTTTAGCCTGCCCCGACCAAGGAGAATCCAGGGATTTCCTTCCGACCCAGTTGAGAGGAATGCGGGGCTCACCTTTTGAGATATTACTTTCCAGATTTCGACGGAGGAATCATCTAGGGTGCACGAGTCAGCTATTGAGGGCACAACACTCTAGGAGACAGATTCAGGGTTCCAGAGAGATCATTGGACCAGATCCGGGGAAACCGTTCTGACCCAGTTCAGAGGAGGCCAAGGTGCTTAGATTGAGATAGTTACAGCCATATTCCAACGGTCAAATCACTAGGGCACAACAGTTAAGCAGAGGAGGGGTGCAACTCCCCAGGGGATCCCATCTGGGGTTCGTATAGATTAGTAGAGGGTTGATCTTCAGTTTGGTAGTTACCGAGAGTGTGATTGAGGTAAGGGAGACCCAGTTGGGACAAACTTGAAGGTTATCATAGGATTTTAGCCACCAGGGAAAACGTTTCAGTCTTACAACAGTTGTCGTGTGAGTTGTCGTAGCATGCAGTAGTTCATATTTCTCATCCATTGATCCAGCATCATCGTTCATTCGGAGTATTTTGATTTAGCATTGTTGTGTGTATTCCAGCTAAGATCCATCTAGTCTTGATCTAGCTAAGAGATTCATTTTATTTCACCGCATGTGGTTTTGTACTTTCAATCATATTTCATAATATACTTGGTCGTAGTTGTTGTGTGTTTTATATCTATTGCATGTTTGATTATACATTGTTAAACACAAGAAACACATTCGAAAACATTGAAACACAAAGCAAAACATTTAACCGCATCCAAAATCCCAAAGAGTATCAGTTTCTGCAGCTAGTAGTCGACCGTTGAGGCATATATTCCGATTTGCAGAATTAGGGATATTACATTAGTATCAAAGTTTTAGTCCTCTCGTCCTATGACTAAAGTTTTGATGAGTTCAACAGATAACCCAGAGGGTCGTGAGTACGTAGGTGACGAATACGTCACTTACAACAGACACAGGGAAAGAAGGGCAAATTATTCCCCCTTTCCTATCAGTTTAGGGGAAGAGGAAGAGGCACATAGGGAAGCAGAGAGAAGGGCAGGGTGTGAGGCATAGAGGATGATGGGAGACATGTATGAAATTCCATAAGGTAGTGGCAAAGCACACATGAACCCAGATGCATCCTCCATGCAGGATATTAGAAATTTGGTTATCAGTGAGCAGGCCATGACTCAATCCTTGGCACAAATGGTCGATAGATTGACTACAGGGAGAATTACAAGCACAAATGACCCGCATGCAGCACAGGGGAACTCAGGGGCAGGCAGTAGACCCCATTCACCTGCTCGCACATACACTTCATCGAGTAGGATCCCTCGACCACTATTCCCTATATTTCAGAGGGCACCTCCGACAGCAGTACAATAGCCAGTAATACAGAGGCAGACCACACAAACAGAGGATATCTCTAAGTACAAGAGAGAGTATGCAGCATTGGGACTTGAGTTCCATCAGAACATGACCTTGGTTGAGTATTGTGGACTCAGACTCAAGAACCGTAATAGAGATCCTCAGAGGCGGGGACAACAAAAGCATTAGCAAGGGAAGAACATAGAATTCATCCGGAAAGTAGGTAAACTCACTATACCTTCTTTCGACAGATCATTCAAATGCACTGCTAAAGCTTGGGTACAAAAATTGGACACGTACTACAAGCTCAACCAGATGACAGAAATGGATGCCATCAGTTTCGCTACCCTGCATTTGGAGGGAGAGGCACATGAGTGGTAGCATTATGGACTAGTGACGCTAGGTCACAGTCACATCACTTCTTACAAGGAGTTCACAGAGAGGATCATGGACAAGTTTCACAGGAGGGATCGAGAGATCCATTTCAAGGATTTAACCCAGTTGAGACAAACTAGAACACTAGAGGCATTCATCACAGAGTTTCATAGGGTAGTCGTGGCAGTGACAGATATTTTAGAGCCCAGATTGATCATGCTTTTTATAGAGGGTCTCACAGAACCCTTGAGAGGATGGGTGAAGGCCTACAAACCTCACACACTACGGGATGCCATCCTATGCACTAGAGATCTAGCAGACTCAGTGCCAAAGACCAAAAATTTTTCCAAACCCATTGTGCCACAAGAGGACTAGGATAGGAAACCATTCCAGGGAGAGTGGAAGGGTAAGGAGAATTTGGATGATGGTACGAGGTGTGATCTTATGAGAAAGAAGCTATGCTTCACCTACAAAAATCCATGGGTCCCCGACCATAGGTGTATGGGCAAGGGACAAATACATTACATTGAGGTTTCCGCAGAAAGTGATGAGGAGGAATAGGGCATTCAAGCATAGGACAGTGAGTCCACTAGCTCATAGGAGGAGCCCCAAAGGAGACCACCGACACCGGGAGGGGCACAATCATCGGTAAATACACAACCTCACGAAGAGGTTAAGAGACGAGCACCAACAAATGGAGTCATGGCGACCCTTTATGGAGTCCCTAGGTATGACACCCTCGGGATCAAAGGGATTATTCAGGGACAACGAGCCATTTCCTTGGTAGATGGTGGGGCAACCCACAACTTCATTAACACTACATGGGTAGCTACGTGAGCACTATAGACAGAGGCATTTGAGGGGTTTGAGGTTAAAGTAGAAGATGGCCACACGGTGGGGTGTTTGGACATAGTTCGAGACTTGGAGGTGAAGTTAGGTAACTACACCATGAGAGATACATTGTATGTGGTTGACCTAGTTGACATAGATGTGGTGTTGGGAGTCCAATGATTGATCACCTTGGGAAAGATTGCTACCAACTACCAAACCCTTGAGATGGGATTCAGAGACAGAGAGGGGAAGAAGACTATACTGAGGGGTATGTCGACAGGGGCACCTAGGATAGTGTCGGCGAAGAAGATGGAGAGGATCTTCAAACATGGGGAAGCAGCAAATGCATTATCTAGTATACCAGCAGCGTGTTCCTTGATGGATATTTTGGCAAATTGGAAATCCCACTTGTTAGTTGAATATTCCAAAAACAAGTTTTATTGTGATATATTGGATGGGAAGGTACAGGATGACAGGTACAGAGTCATAGATGATGTAATCTTCTACAAAGACCGAGTCTACCTAGTGCCAGGGTTCGGTATCAAGAAGAAGATTTTGGCAGCAGTACACGACTCTCCATTAGCAGGCCATCATAGGTTCTTCAAAACCTACAGGCAGGTCAAAGAGAGATTCTTTTGGAAGGGTCTCAAGCAGGATGTGATGAGACATATCAGTGAGTGTGTGACTTGTCAGCAGAACAAGTTCGAGCAGACACTTCATGAAGCAAGGTTACTTCAGCCACTTCCCATTTTGGAGCAGAAATGGGAAAGTTTATCCATGGACTTCATTACAGGCCTACCGAAGGCTCAGGGTAAGGACGACATATTTGTAGGGGTCGACAGGTTGACTAAATTTGTGTGTTTTTTCACGATTCCTACATACTACAGGGCAATGCAGGTGGAAGAGTTGTTCTTCAGAGAGACCTTCAGACTTCATGGGTTGCCACAGAGTAGACTTAACAACAAAAATAGTCAGTTCATCAGCACCTTTTGGCAGGAGTTATTCATATTGGTGGGGACAAAGTTGACACCCAACACCAGTTACCACCCCCAAACGGATGGGCAAACGGAGATAGTCAACAAGTGGGTAGAGGGATATTTGAGAAACTATATGAGTGGACAACAGAGAACGTGGGTAAGGTTGTTACATCTTGGAGAGAATTTTTACGACACTACCTTCCCCATATCCATAGGTATGACCCCATTCAGAGCATTATATGGGTATGATGCTCCCACTTTGGTTGACTTGATTTTTGGAGACAGACGGATTCACGAAGTGTTCCACATTTCTTATCTTAATAAAATCGTGGGACAATTCATCGACACTTCAAAGGAACTTCCACCTTTGGATGAGGAGGGGCAATTGGAGTTGGTTCATGAGGAGGTATTGGAGTTCAGAGAGAGGAGATTGAGGAGCAGGGTCATCAGGGAGTGTTTGATCAGATGGAGGGGGATTCCAGTAGAGGATGCTATTGGAGAGAATGAGTAGATTCGGCAGCACCCTGGATTGGTATTGCTTGAGGACAAGCAATCTCGGGAAGGGAGGAATGTAATGTCCCTTTCCGAGTAAGAGCTCCAAAGAGGAGGGCTTAGTAGTATAAACATCCCCGTTAGACTATAGCCAAGGAGAAACAAGGGAAACAAGGTCATTTGATGTCATTTCACTAGGGAATGTTATATTTCAAAAGTGACATTAAGTGAAAAGTGGGAAAAGCATATTTTAAGTGATTTGAGCCAAAAATAGAGGGGCGCCTAAGTGAAGGAGCTAAATTTAGAGGTCAACAGAGAATTAGGGTTTTGGAAAGGTACATGAGGAGAAAAGTGACCTAATTCCTCATTATGCATGTTTATGATTTGACATTTGAGCTCTGAGGACACAACACGGGTTCAGGCAAATGAGTGGAGATTATGGATTCCAGGAGGAACACCAATGGGTTGATTTCGATGTTGAGAGACACACCCTGGTCACTAGAAATATCACTCAAATATTTCATCGGTTTACAGCAGCAATTTTACAGGTTCATACAGCTAGGACGCACTTCTCCAGGGTGAGGGCGTGAGAGTTGGGAAAAACGAAGGTTTAACATGTCCCGAGCAGGGAGAATCCAAGGATTTCCTTCCGACCCAGTTGAGAGGAAGGCAGGGCACACCATTTGAGATATTACTCGCCAGATTCCAACAGAGGAATCGTCTAGGGAGAACCAGTCAACTACTGAGGAAACAACATTTGGGGAGGCACATTCAAGGTTCCAGAGAGATCACCAAACCAGATCCGGGGAAACCCTTCCGACCCAGTTCAGAGGAGGCCAGGGAAATTAGATTAAGACAGTTAGAGCCAGATTCCGACGGTGGAATCACTAGGGTGCAGAGGTTGAGTAGAGAAGGGGAAAAACCCCCTAGGGGATCCCATCTGGGGTTCGTACAGATCAACATAGGGTCGATATTCAGTCTGGTAATTACCGAGAGGGTGCTTGATGTTAGGGTGACCTAGCTGGGACATATTTCAGGGTTAATAGAGGAGTTTAGCCACCAGGGCGAACATTCAAGTCTTGCAGCAGTTGTCGTGTGAGTTGTCGTAGCATGCAACAGTTCATCTTGCTCATCCATTGATCCATCATCATCATTCATTCCGGGTATTTTGATTTATCATTGTTATGTGTATTACAACTAAGATCCATCTAGTCTTGATCTAGTTAAGAGATTCATTTTATTTCCCTGCATGCGATTTTGTACTTTCAGTTATATTTCATAATATACCCGGTCGCAGATGTTGTGTGTTTTATATCTATTTCATGTTTGATTATAAACTGTTAAACACAAGAAACACATTTAGAATCATTGAAAATCAAAGCAAAACCTTTAACCGCATCCAGAATCCCAAAGAGTATCAGTTTCTGCAGCTAGTAGTCGGCAGTTGAGGCATATATTTTGATTTGCGGAATTAGGGATATTACAGAGAAGAAACCTATCCACCCAGAATTTTGATTTGAGCAATATTTTTTTCTAGAAATTAATAAAGAGATTTATGTAACAGTAAAAGAGTAGAAATTGCAGCATGTAAATGTTGTAACTTTTCGCTCATAGCTCAGATTGAGGCATGAGTACAACCATTGGAAAGTTGTTTCAGAGATGAATGAATCTAAGGAATCAGATTTGATTTGGTTCATTGTGTCCTTCATAAATTGGGATAAAGAGTAACATGTATTCTAATTGATTAAATGTTTTATGATATGCATGTTCTAACAACAATTATTAGGTTCACATTTCTTGCAAGATTAAAGGTACGGGAAATCAACTTTGGTTCTTATATGAAGACTAGAGTCATGGAAGATGCTCAAAGATATTATAGCCATGAGGAGGAGATCAAAGGTCTTCGTGTCAGTATGGGTAATGTTGAAACATAGTCTAATAGGAGAAGAGACAGGAAGGAGCTTGTAACTATGAGAAACCTGCATAGAGAATGGAAGAGCTATAGAGTTGATAATAAAAGGATTATGAAGGCTCAAGAAGAGATACTTCAAAGTTTGAATATGTTGCATAAGCAAGTCAACAAGGACTCTGACACCAAGCAAGCAGTTGGTGTTAGACAAATGTCATCATCCAGACCTCAAAGAAAAAGGGATGATCATGGAAATAATAGATGGTCAAGAAGCATGAACATACGCCATCATTCTCCAAAGCAATCCACCATAAGAAATCATGCAAGTCTAGGGCTAGGGAGCATCCCAAGTGTGTCTCATGTTCGGAGACAGAGAAGAAGGCCTAAGGCATATATCTTGCAAGGTGAACTTAGGAAGATCAAGCCACCAACTTTCAATGGTGAGCACAGGAAATGAGAAGAGGTTAAGGCATGGCTATTGGAAATGAAAAAATATTTCCAGCGGCAATATTACCCCTCTCGGGGAGAAGCTAAAATTGCAACCTACCACTTGCAAGGAAAGATAGCCATGTGGTGGGATCGGCTTAAGCAAGCCAATCACCTTGATGAGAAGAGGATCTCATGGAGGCAGTTCAAAGGATATTTCCAAGAGAAATATGTGTTCAAGCATTATTATGAAATGAAGATGAAAGAGTTCTTTGAACTCAAGTTGGGAACCATGTCAATGGATGAATATGATAAAAGGTTCTTGAATTGCTTAAGTATGTAGACTTCATATTTCCAAGAGAAATATGTGTTCAAGCATTATTATGAAATGAAGATGAAAGAGTTCTTTGAACTCAAGTTGGGAACCATGTCAATGGATGAATATGATAAAAGGTTCTTGAATTGCTTAAGTATGTAGACTTCATAAAGGATGAGAAGGTCAAAATCCAAAGGTTTCTAAGTGGGTTAACTTCTTTCTATAGTGATGAGATACAATATGATAATCTCAACACTTTGGAATAAACCATAAGGAGAGCAAAGCATATATATGAGCAAAACAAAGGAAGGACAGTTTTCCAAAAGGATTGGAATGACAGGATGAAAGGGAAAAGGGATTAAAGGCAGAAAGGTTTTAAGCCACCCTTTTTCAAGAATAATTCCCAAGCAAATCAACAAGGTCGGATGGCTCAAAATGAGAAAAAGACTGCAAATTCATTTGGGAAAAGGCCAAGGAAACAGCCTATACAATGTTGGGGATGTGAGGGAAATCACTTATATAGGGACTTCCCTCACAAAGAAGATAGAATGAGGATTGTCCACAACAATCAGCAGGCTGAAAAAGTGGAAGACACGGAAGGAAACATACCAAGGATTTATGCAACCTTGGACAATAAGAAAGCAGAATATCAATCCCCCATCATGATTGAAGTGGAAGGTAAGATTGATAACCAACCCATAGCAATTTTAATTGATTATGGAGTTATCCATAGTTACATAAATGTTAACATTGTTGAAAGATTTCACTTGCAAAGGAGTAAGCATAAGAAATCTTGGTTAGTTCAATTAGTCACAGGAGTTAAGAGGAAAATCAATGAGCTTGTTAAAGATTGTCTAATAGACATGAATGGACTTAGTACGAAGGTAGATGTAAACATCATACCATTGGATTCATATGAGTGTCTAATTGACATGGATTGGTTGGAAAAACACCATGTTGTCTTACATTGTTACAAAAAAACAATCATATGTCTTGATGAAGAAGGGAAACAAGGCAAGATTCAAGGAATTCCAAGAGTTGTAGTAGTTAGAGAGATTTCAACTATGCAGTTGAAAAAAAAAAAACAATAAGCGACGTCAGATTTTTGTAGCCCATATAGAAGAGACCGCCAGATATAAAGTGGCAAGTATTGAAGACCATCTAGTTTTAAGGGATTTTGAATATGTTTTTAGGGAAATATCAAGATTTCCACCAAAGAGAGACATTGATTTATCTATTGATTTGGTGTCAGGAGCTTCCCCAATTTCCAAGACACCTTATAGAATGGACATACTAGAATTGAAGGAGTTGCAAATGCAGCTTGAAAATTTGTTAAAGAAGAGATATATACACCCAAGTGTGTTACCTTGGGAAACCCCAATTCTTTTTGTGAAGAAGAAAGATGGAACCTTGAAACTGTGTATTGATTTCAGATAGTTAAATAAGGTCACCATAAAGAACAAATATCATTTTCCAAGGATTGATTATTTGTTTGATCAACTGAAAAGTGCAAGAAACTTTTCCAAGATTGACTTGAGATCGGGTTATCATAAAGTGAGGATAAAGGAATAAGACATCAGTAAGACAACATTCATGACAAGATGTGGATATTATGAATTCACGGTAGTACCATTTGAACTATCAAATACCCCAATTGTTTTTGTGTCTGATGAATGGAGTGTCCAAGGAGTACCTAGACAAGTTTGTAATTGTGTTCCTGGATGATATATTCATCTACTCTAAGTCAAAAGAGGAACATTACCTCATGGGGAGGAAATTTGAGCTAAAAACAAACCATTGTGGTCTGAAGCATTTGTTTAGACAACCAACCTTAAATGCTAGACAAACTAAATGGCTGGAATTTCTGAGTGAATATGACTTTGAAAGTAAACATATAAAGGGAAAGGAAAATCAAGTGGTTGATGCACTCAGCATGAGAGCTCATGAAGTGCATGTTGCAGCCATTAACATGTACAAGACTGATCTGAAAGATAAAATTATTGTAGCAACAAATTTATATCAGCAATATCTAAAAGTAAAATAAACATTATAGCAAGGTAATTTACAGCGGAAATTTAATTATTATGAGTTGAAAGAAGATGAAATTTTCATGTACAAAGGAAAAGTGTATGTGTCGAATTCCAGTGCACTGAAAAATGCAGTGCTAAGGGAAATGCACAAGGTGCCATATGTTGAAAACCCAGGATATCAAAAGACAATTGCAGCTATGAGAAACCAATATTTTTGGTCAGGAATGAAGAAAACATGGTTAATTACATGACCAGATGTCTAGAATGTCAAAAGGTAAAGACAGAGCATAGGCATCCAACGAGGTTATTGCAGTCATTACCCATTCTGAAATGGAACTGGAAAGTAGTTACAATTGATTTTATTACAAAGCTACGAAAAATAGTAAAGCAACATGATTTCATCATGGTGGTGGTGGATAAATTGACTAAGGTATCACATCTCATTCCAATGAAGACAAACAGAAGGCAGCAAATATTGCAGAGATTTATATGAAAGAAGTTGTCAAGCTACATGGGGTGCCTTAGGCAATAGTTTCATACAAAGATCCAAATTTTACTTCGAATTTTTGGAAGGGTTTGTTCAAAGGCTTTGGGACAAATCTAAATCTTAGTCCAACGTATCACCCAAAGTCCGATGGGAAAATAGAGAGGGCCAACATAATAATTAAGGACATGCTCAGAAGTATGTGATGGGCCAGTCATGAAAATGGGAAGATTATATCCACTTAGTGGAATTTGCATACAATAATGGGTATCAGGTCTCATTAAAAATGAGTTCATTTTAAGCATTGTATGACAAGAAGTGTAACACACCAGTGAGTTGGGATAACCTAGCAGACAAAGTAGTTGTTGGGCCAGATTTGTTGAAGGAAATGGAAAAGAAAATGACAAAGATCAAGCAGAATTTAAAAGTTGTCCAAGATAGGGAGAAGAGTTGTGCAGATAAGGACGAAGTGTTTAGAGATTTCAAAGTGGGTGAACATGTGTTTTTAAAAGTGAAGGCGAAAAGAAGATCGCTAAGATTAGGAAGTTGTCTGAAGTTGGCAGTAAGATATTGTGGGCCTTTTGAAATATTAGAAAAGATAAGGCCAGTTGCATACATGTTAGCATTGTCTACATCCATGAGAGTGCATAATGTATTTCATGTGTTATTATTAATGAAATGTGTGTCTGACCCTAACCACATAATTGATTGGAATATGATTCAGGTAGAGCACGAAGGGGATTTCCGAATGGAACTAGTACGCATCTTGGACCGGAAATTCAAAGTGCTCAGGAACAATGCTATGGGGCTAGTAAAGGTTGAATGGACCTGCTACCATCCTGAAAATGCTACATGGGAGCATGAAGAAAACATGTGGGAAAATACCCACAATTGTTTTACAATTTTGAAAAAAACAAAATGCAAGACTCCATTTTGAACAGTGAGAGTTCCATAACCACATCTCTGAGTCCTAGCCAACTGCACTGGAGACCTTGATAAAAGAATGGTTCATTCATTAGATTAGCCCAGATAAATGAATGGTGCATTCCTTGGGTCGATGAATTGAGAGTAAGAGATTATGGTTGGAACTATAGTTCGAGTTGTGAAAGTGAAAAATTTTATTTTCTAAGTATTGTAAATTTGCATATATGTATATTGGCATCGTGTGCACTGAGGACAATGCACAATTGTAGGGGAGGGGGAATGTAACATTCCCACTATAACCCTCAATTTAATTAATGTTTAATGTAGATATAATGTGGCTACGACCAAGCGATGTAATATGTGAACTGTGTTTCTGAATGTTAATAATAAAATGTGATGTCAGCTGCAAAGGGGACATGGACAGAGATGAGGGTTGAATTAATCCACGAAAGAAGAAAGGGTCTAGAAGAATGTCTTAGAGGGGCCCAAGGGGGAATTACCCATATAAGGAAGGGTATGTTGATATTTTACTTATGAAGCTAATAGTTATAGTTCGTCTTCCGTTATTACAATTATTTAGCACATTAACCACATATACAAGATCACTGAAAGAGAGACAATCACAGAAACAAGATAGACACAAATATTACCCTAGGAAACCCTCTAAGGGTCCAGGGAAGAAAACCCATCAACTTCTCCTAAATAGATTCTTCAACCAAGAACAATACCAAAACATAAAACAGATAGTCCTTTTGCTGCATCACACCCTCTCTCCAAAACTTGTGCACCTTTCTCTCTCTTATGCTTGAGTGAGATGAGTGTATAAATGAGGCGTCTAGCCTCTCTATTTATACACAAGTGACTTGCCCCTTTAACTTCTAGGAACGACTTGACAACTGTCTCTTAATTATATTTTACATTAGCCACAATAGGGGCCCACTTGACAGTTTGACTTTATTTTACAATAAAGGCCACAATGGGGCCAACTTTACGAATACAATATAATAATATTCTTTTAGGGTTTTTGCATGATCAAATACAATAGGAGAATATATTCCGCAGCTACATATTCTTCAACACTCCCTCTTAGCTAGGAAGGTATTATTTAGGAACAATATGCTTCTGCATGTATGTACACTTCTGTCAGTGTCTTGTTGAATTTCACGAACCTATATATCATAAGAAGTTTTGCACTTTCACCAGTGTTTCGTACTAGAGTAACATACCAACCTGCGCTAGGGTAGCGTACCAGCTTGCGTTGGAGTTACCAACCTGAGCTGGGGTAGCATACCAACCTGTGTTGGGGTTACCAACCTGCGTTGGGGTAGCGTACCAGCGTGCATTGGGGTTACCAACATGTGTTGGAGTAGCTTCCTCTACTAGGGATCTCATCACTTCCCTTTATTGGGGATCACATCTCTTCCCTCTACTAGGGATCACATCTCACTACTGGAGAAAACAATCACTTCTCACTACTAGAGAAGCCTTTCTGGATCACTCCAAGCTTATCTTTGAAATACTCGAACTTAATTTTGGACAGGGGCTTGGTCAACACATCTGCTACCTATTCGTCGGTGGAAATATACTAGAGTCTCGATGCTCCCTTATGTACCATGTCCCGGACATAGTGCTATTTGATCTCAGTGTGTTTTGACTTGTCATGAAACACAGGGTTCTCTTACAACTTCATACAACTCAGGTTGTCACATAAAATGAAAATTGTCTCTAATTCGAGATCAAATAGCCCTGCAAGCAACTTTTAGAACCACACTGCTTCTTTGTTGGTTGAGCATGCTGCAATATATTATGCTTTGGTCGTACTGAGTGGCACACTAGTTTGCTTCCTATTGAACCATGCAATCACAGCTAATCCTAGGCTGAAGCAACACCTGAATGTACTTTTTCGATCTGCTACACTACCGGCCCAATCTGAATCAACATAGCCATGTAGGCTTATCTCTTGATCTGAGGTATATCTGAGACCATAATCAATTGTACCCGTTAGGTACCTCAATATGTGTTTTTCTGCAATCAGGTGAACATGTCTCGACTCAACCATATACTGACTCAAGGTGTTCACCGCAAAACATATGTTTGGTCTTGTGTTTGTCAAATACATCAGTGATCTAATCATCTGTCTATACAAGGTGACATCCACTGTTTCTGAAGATGTATCACTTAGCAACTTCAGATTTGTCACCATGGGCATAGGCATGGCCTTGCAATCCATCATATCGAACCTCTTCAAAATCTCTACTGTATATTTTCCTTGGTTTAGGAAAATATCATTTTGTCTTCGTCGTACCTCTAGACCTAGAAAGTAGTGCATTATTCCTAGATCTTTCATCTCAAATTTTGCGGTAAGCTTCCTCTTGCTCTTAGCGATGGGCTTATCTTCTGCTGTCAGAAACAAGTCATCTACGTAAATAAATAGTATTACTGGACTTCCATCCTCAACCCTGTAGTACAAGTTGGGATTTGCTTTACTCTTGATAAAGCCCAGACTCATCAAGAAGTTATCCATTCTCTTGTACCAAGCCCTGGGGGCTTGTTTCAAACCATACAAAGCTTTCTTCATCCTACACACATGTGGTTATCTATCGTGTGTCTCAAAACCTTGTGGTTGCTCCACATACACTTCCTCTTCTATCTCACCATTCACGTCCATCTGGTGTATCTTCCATTTCTTTATTGCGGCTATTGCAAGTATGGTCCTAATGGAAGTGTATATTTCTACGGGAACAAAAGTCTCCTCATAATCAATGCCTTCTTTCTAGGAGAATCCTCGCGCCACAAATATTGCCATGTACTTTTCAATACTACCATATGCTGCATGTTTTATTTTGTAAATCCATTTTGAGCTTACAACTGATTTCTCTCGTGGTCTTGGAACCACATCCCAAACATCATTTTTCAAAATGGATTGGTATTCTTCAATCATGGCATCCTTCCATTCCTTCTTTTCTGCAACCTTTTCATAACATGTAGGTTTTGTATCAATAATATCACTAAGGAGTGCCACGTAATTGGAATAAGGTTTTGGTTTCTTGCTTTCTCTGCAAGTTCCTTCTGGAGCACCGTATTTTTCTGCATCTTGTATAATCTCACGGGCCCAAGTTGGCCTCTTCTTTCCTCTAGGTGGATCTGTGGCTCTGTCATGTCATGATCTTCTATATCATGTTCTTCAGGTACAATAACAATTCTTTTGTTTGTAACTCTTGGAGCTATCAGTTCTTCATCATTTCACTTGTATGACACTTCCTTGAATTATTGAAAGTCGCATCCTCATCTAAGGTAACATCTCTACTAATATCAACTTGTTTGTGACCAGGGATGTAGACTGTGTATGCCTTCAATGTTTCACTGTAACCGACATATATGCCCTTATTTCTTGAAGGGTCCAATTTGGATCTTTTGTCCTTGGGAACATATACATATACTGGACAACCAAATATTCTCAGGTGGCTGACTTATGGCTTCTCTCTTGTGAACATTTCTTCTAGGGTCTTTACTCCCAAGAACACGATGGGGTGTTCTATTCTGCACACACACTGCAGTCTTTGCTAGTTCTTCCCATAGATGTTTCAGTAAGTTTTGATCATGAAGCATGGCCTTCACTACTTCCATTATGGTTCGATTCTTTCTTTATGCCACACCATTTTTCTAAGGGTTGCATGGAGTAAAGAGCTCCCTCTTAATCCCAGCTTCCCCACAGAATGCCTTGAATTCATCCGATGTGAATTCTCCACCATTATCTGACCTCAAGACCTTAATCTTCTTTTCAGGGAGATTTTCTACGAGGGTCTTGAATTACTTAAATTTGCTAAACACTTAGCCTTTTGTATTCAAGAAATAAATCCAAGCTTTGCGTGAAAATTCATCAATGAAGGAGACGTGGTATACATGTTAGAATATGAAAGATGTGTGTGCTCATTTTACCATTGACAATACCCTTGCCACCCAACCATAGGCCGAAGCCACCCTCCGAGCACCTTAACCTTGACAAAGAATCACTTCAGAAGCAAACCCTAGGCTAGATAGCCAAACAAAGGGTAGCACACCTTTCCCCAAGGATAGCGCATCACAAAGAGCTGATCAGATAGTCCAAACCCTAGCCAAGAGATAGTCCAAGCGTAACTGCTAGTTCCAGCTGCTACAAACTCTCCTCCAAACCTACGCAGAAACTGGGCAACTGCAGTGCGCACAAGACTGGGCACTGCAATTCTGAGACTGCCTGCTAGAACGAGAACTGGCCTCCTGTATTTATACTAATTCTGGCTAACTGTCAGGGCCGACTTCTCATTCTGGGTATCTGTCTGTTCAGTATATAATATTATTTCTGGCCGACTTCTTCTCTTGGAGGCTAATAACCTAATATAAATTATCTTCTTGGGCCGACAAGTCTTCTAGGGTTATTAGCCAACTCATTAGGGTTTCTCCTTGCTTCTCGGAGTATTCTATCCTTGTCAGGTTTACACGTGCAGGTAAATACCTCCCGCAGCTACCATAATATCAACAATACATACCCATTGGATGAAGAGGTGGACATAGGTCCACATATGTCTAAGTGTATAATGTCCAATGCGCCTTTGGCCTTGCTTTCACTGCTTGGAAATGGGCTCTTCACGCTCTTGCCTTCTACACATCCCTTGCATTATATGCCTTCATGGTCCACATGGATCTCATGTAGTTCTATCACCATCTTGCTCATGATCGGTAATGCTTTATAATGTAGATGAGCAAGTATTATGTGCCATAACTCACGTGGGTTTACGGTATTGTGAACCAAGGTTGTTTCTAAGTGTCCTTTCAACTTGTATAAGCCTCCCTCTTGGACACCAATCACAATTGCATCATTGAAGGATTTTCCTTTTGGCCACATTAGAACTTCTCCATCGACAAATGGAATTCTGAAACCCTTCTCTTACAAAGCTGAAATAGAGGAGATTCTTACTTAACCCAGGTACGAGTAAAACATCTTTTATCTTCGTCAATTTCTCGGAATCCAACTTGAAGGAAGCTTCTCCTAAACCTTTGATTGGATATTGGTAATCATCTCCAAGTTTTACTTTATGAGGTGAGTCCTTGATCAAATTTGACGGAGAGTACTAGTGTCCTGTCATGTGCTTAGAAGCACCACTATCAATGAGCCAAGTGTCACTTCCATGAGTGACAGTTCCTGAAAGGGATGAAATTAAAAGGTTTGGTTCATTATCACTTTCTCCCTATGGATCTTTATATCTTACGAGATCATTCTCTTCTAGAATGTATTTCCATGCATGGAGGTCATTGGATCCTTCAAACTTTCCATCAAGCCTGAAACTGGTAGTCATCTTGCCCGGAACAAGTAAACAACAAATAACTTTTCAAAATATGGATCTAGACCTTACCAAAGAGTTTTGTTGAACCAAGATGAGTTTTTTCATAGGAACTACAGTAGTTGCAACCAGACGTCCAAATCTAGGGTTTATGAGAAAACCTTAATTTTTCAATTTTTCAATTTTTCAATTATGGTCCAAGGAAGTGATGTGCCTTGCTTGGGCGAGTTCCTAGGTGATCTTAGATTCACCAACATCCTCCAACAAAGGGTAAAACGTCACTCTTAGGGTTTATGCAAAAACCCTAATTCTGCAGCAGCTGCAAAACTGAAAATTGAATCTTGGAGAGGGTGCGTTAAGGCTAGCCAAGTCTTTATAAACTGTGAGTTGGTCTCTTTCAGGCCTGCTCTGATACCATGTTGATATTTTACTTATGCAACTAACAGTTACAATGCTTTTGTTATTACAATTATTTAGCACATTAACTGCATATATAAGATCATTAAAAGAGAGACAATCACATAAACAAGATAAACACAAAGATTATCCGAGGAAACCCTCTAGGGGAAGAAAACCCGACAACTTCTTCTACATAGATTCTTCAACCAAGAACAATACCAAGACAGAAAACAGACAGTCATTTTGTTGCGTCACACCCTCTCTCCATGTAATGACCCTTTACTTATTAATATGAATAATTTCATAAATAATCCTAAAGATTAGCTAAATTATAATTAATTATTATATAACCTTAATTAATTATATGTTATTAATTAATTATTTTTTTTACTATGATTAGCTTAAGTAT
>ML820444.1:135794-148045 GCA_009831015.1 Picea engelmannii | reverse complement strand
GGTATATGAACCTTCTAATCTCTTATTGAGTGTTCTCAAAGTCAATCATTGAATACATGTGAGAGGGTTGGTGTGAGTGGTCACATCCCATAGTTATTGGGAGCATGGGGCATTGAGTACAATCAACTTGGGGAAGTGTGTAAGTCAAGCAACCAAGCCAAAGGAGAGGAAATTTGTATGGGTAGCTATAACAGTTTTACACAATCAGTCAGTGTGCATGAACAAAAAGTAGAGAGCAAGAAAGAGAGATTGGGCACTGGAACATCCATGGAAGGGGAATTCTAAAGCATGCTGGAGCATTTTTGGAGCGTTTTGGAGCTGAAGAATGAAGAGACAGGTTGCCAAGCCTAAAGAATGAACTCCTGTGTGAGTTGCACTATAACAACAAGTGTTTGTTGTTGTTTGCTGGTAGTTTTTCCTAGTAGCAAGTTCTCTTGAATTCCCAACTGAGAGGTTCATGGTTACATGTGCCAGAGAGAACCTGATAAACGAATGGAACGTCTCAGGGACTGAGATTAATGAAAGGGTACATTCATTGGGTTGGGCAGGTCAAAAGGAAAAGAGTCGGTGGAAAATCGAGATAATTGTAGGAGAATATCAGTGGGTTGTGAGATTTTTGAGCTGTGGGTGGACAGTGAGAAACCATCCTCTTTTGTGGATTACTAACCTCAACTTAGGGGTGACTTGTTGTTGGGATTTGGAACAACGGTCTATGGTTGGGTGAAAGATAAGTGTTTTAATTGTTTTTTGTCTTGTATTTATGAGTTAAATTGAACTCTGAGTATTTGAGAAGAACTTGTGTGTTGTTATGTTGGTTTATTAACTCCATTTCATGTCTAATTTAGCATGTTGTAGATGCATCTAATTTATGGTAATAGACAATAGTTAAATATGTATGTAAACCATCGCTGCTACAGGAAATTGAATTAACTGTAAAATTTTAATTTTAAGAGTATTTTGCACCGTAATGTTCCTCAGTAGAGATGAGGGACCGTTACACCTTAGCGCAACAAATTTAATCACTCAATGCAAAAATAGTAAACTACCAACAACTATATAGCCATCCAATATCATTCACGCTATTGGTCTTTATGCTTATGAAATAAAAAAATTCAATGTGAACTAAAAGCAGCAAAACTAAATGTTGCATAAGTGAGAAACAACAATATTATGCCTCCTTCAAATTATCCATTTCTAGTCCGACGGTATACTTAAATTCTTGATTTGCATGAAGATCCATGTGATATTGGGTATTAAAAATAGAAAAAAAAATAGATTGCACAACATTAAAACTCAAGGTATTACATAACTGATATGAGTTATACTTGAAATTTTGGAACATCACAAACAATTGCATCTTTAGTTGCTGAAGGAGATATCCATGCGAAATATATACTCATTGGTTATTTTACAGTAAAGCCAATCCAAATTGAATATATAGAAACCAATACCTACGTATACTTTGGTTTTTGAGAAAACTAGTAATTTCAAAGTTGAAATTTTCAGGAAAATGGGGAATACAACTACAAATAGATTGGATATCAAAAGCAGAAGCCTTTTCCCAGGCTATACGATTTATAAAATCATGATATTTAGTATTGTTCACAGTATTCCTGCTATTTATAAATTTGAATTGTTTGTTCCATATTTAATTTTCCACTCTAGGATTGCAGACCGAAGTGAATGATTTGGAATGAGGTGATTATGGTTCAAGGGCAGATTTGTCATGGGGGATGTGATGCTCTTCTCAAGCCACTCCTTGATGGCTACGTACTCATATGTGTAACCATCGGCCGTAAAATGGGGATCTTCCATGATTTCCTGCATAGAACAAGGCCAACATGCCCACAAACTTGAAGTATCAGGAATCAGACATTTTTCACAGGCAGACGTTTGTGAGTAGGAGTCGTGCACATTGCATCTAGTTTTATACTTGGACAGCTTTTTTTTTAGTGCAAGGTCATGTTGTTTTTTACAACCTCTCACGGAGAAGTCCTCGATGCAGAAATATTATAAATTTCACTCAACTTTAGTAACCTTAAAATGGAAATAGCATCTTAGTAGAAGTGGCACGAGTTAAACTTGGAAGTTGTAACCTGAAAAAGGAAGCAGAAACTTGGTAGTTTTCTGTTGGACGCAAGGTGTGGAACAAAGTTAGTGGCGTGAAATTTACTCACAGGTAAGAGTACCCTAGAAATTAAAGTGATAATTGGGAGTGTGCCCGGACACAAGGTGTGGAACAAAACTCGTAGTGTAAAATTCACTCACAGGTAAAGGTACTCTAGAAATTGAAGCAGCAACAAATTGTAGAACAAAGGCAGTTTGATCAGGAGAGAACTTGATTTAAGCCTGTCAGGGTAAATTCCTGTGAGAGCTGCAAGGCAGAGTTCCAAGAGTATGGGAGGGTGGCTACAGAGAATTTTAGACTCTGGACTGAGAGCAATGCAAAACTTGTCTTAAACACGTAGTAGCAGCACTACAGCACAAATTGCAAAAGGCATTTAAATACACTGAAGCATTAATGTCAGTCATTTAGGCAGATATTATTGCAAGTCCTGGATGCAGTGTGCACACATATAAGCACACAAGGCTCTAAGATTATGGCACATGAATGGATCTGTTAGGGGCTTCCGGTCGTAAGATGATAGAAATGCATACTCTGGACCAAGTCAATTTGAGCTGCAGCCTGTTTACTGTATTGTTTAAATGAGTTGGGCAAGCATTAATCCAGGAAACTAAGGTTTTGTTTACTTAAATGAGCTCATCCTCAAATGGAGATGGGTGTTCTGTCAATTTAGAATATCACAGTTACTTATACTTTCTTTATATGAAGCCTAGGTGAGAAAACCAACCTCGAGTATAGGACAAACGAAGTGACTTGGGGGCACAACATCACTTTTCTCCCTGGTACGTATGGTTTCAGCATCAGCAAGTGCTTTGAATCTCTCTAATGCTGGCAGAACATCTTTTTCCAAGTCTGGTCTGTCCCTGCACCACAACTCTGCACATTTCAATCCTAACATTGCCAATTCTAGGGCCTCCTTAAGAGGCCAATCTCCAGCATTCCTGTCCAGAATTTGTTGAAATGAGTCATTTTCAATTGCTCTTTCAACTGCATGTGCCAGAGCAACAGGTGGTTTTGCTGTCAGAAGTTGCAGAAACAATATTCCCAGAGCATACAAATCAGACAAGGGCACACAGATACCAGTCCTTTGGTACTCTGGATCAATATAACAAAATGTGCCTGCAGGGACGGTGTCTTTGTATTCTGTTACCATGGTTGTGGTCTTTGTAGGCACAAGCCTAGCAAGAGCCACATCACCAATTTTGCTGACAAAATTGTGGTCAAGTAAGATATTAGCAGGCTTCAAGTCACGGTGAATAATCGGCTTTGGCTTGGCACTGTGAAGAAAAAGCAATGCAGATGCCACTTCCCAAGCAACTCTGAAACGTGAAAACCATGGAAGAGGAGGACTGTTGCCTTTGCAGTGCAGACGGTCTTCTAGGCTACCATTTGTCATATATTCATAGACCAAACACCTATGCTCAGGACAAGCTCCAAGCAAAAGTACCAAATGAGGGTGACGAACATGGCTCAAAAACTCCAACTGAAAATTTTGGTACAAGAAACACACCCAATTGAAGATTTAAAAACAAAATAGGCAAAAACTAAAGTATTAAAATCTTCTACGGACTCATTATAGAGTCATAAAATTTAAGAGTATCAACCCTAGGGATAGTTCAAATCTGCTGATGATGAACAAAATCCACAAGAAGCTACTGAACTTTCAAGTAAAGGGAGGGGGAAGGAGGGGGTAGACAAAAAAGAAGAGAAAGGTAGTATTTTGAGGAATTAATACCTCCCATTGAAATTGCTGTTGTATTTCTTGAGTTGCTTCACTTCTAAGAACCTTGATGGCCACTGTGGTATGTTGCAAATTGCCCTTGTAGACTGCACCATAACCTCCCTCTCCTATTTTGAGTGATTCAGATAAGAAATCTGTGGCAGATTGAATTTCTTCTATTGAGTATATTCTGTATCCTTGATGAGTAGATGCAAGCGCTTCCTGTGCTTTCTTTCTCTCTTCTGATTCTGTTGTGGCTCTTAATTCTGCATCTCTTCTTTGCTGGGCCTCCCTTTGAGCAAGTTGTCTTGCTATCTCGACCTGCCTCATGGCTTCTTGACTCTTTTCTTTCTCTTGTGCAGCTATTGTTCTTGCCATCTCTTCCCTTACTTTTGCTTCCGCGAATTTTCTTGCCTCTTGTATCCTTTGGAGAGCTAGTTCATTGGCCTGCCACCAGCATTTAGCTCTTAAACGTCAGCCCTCGAGTGCGCTACTAGAAACTGCATATCTAATATTAAATTTACTTAGGATTTTAAAAACAAGATAAACAGAGCAACTCACCTTGATTTTTGCATCTATTGCTTCTTCCCGGGCTACAGCAAACATGCCTAGAGTATGCTTGTGTTCAATCCTCAACTCTTCTAGCTCAATCATAATGTTATTCTGCACAAATAAAGAAATCAGCTTAGATCAGACCAAACTCACCATTCGGTCATGTTTCAACCCTGTTAAAAATTTTCAGTCAGAGACAGCCCTCTGTGTTATTGATGGCCCTATTCCTGTCGCTGGGTGCTCTAAATGTGGCATGGGAGATTATCTTAAAGAATAGAGAAAAAGGAAAGCAACTCTGGAAGCTGGGAATTTAAATCTGAATCTTGTTCAATTTTCACAGGAGTACCCTGAGACAGATAATAGAATGGGCCAGATAGGAGAAAACCACAACGGTACAAAATTTGTGAAATATACATCAATAAGCGAATCATCTCTTACCTGGATCTGTGACAAAGGTTCATTTACTTTCTCTGATGTAGATGCTGTTTCAAAGTCCCGTGAGACATTGTCATTTTCATGACCACCTCTCAGGCTGTCGGAGAAAATAGCTGTATCTACTGGTAAAGTGCCAAAAATGCAATCCACAGAAGGAATAGTAAAAGTTAAAGCCTACTAATAATGATCAACAAAGCAACCAACACAGAATACAGCAGACTTTGTTTTTCAAGTCAAGCTTGAAAGGGACAGAAACAATCCAATGATAGTTCTTCTAGATGGACCTGTCTTGGGAGAGTTTGAGTTGCTTATATCTGAACTGGAACTGGAATGATCCCTAAGATCTTCTGGACTGCCAGTTTTGAACGCAGTAGATGAAGCTGAGTGGACTGAAGCAAGCGTGCCTTCTGATATTTCATATACAGCACAAAAACTTGGGGCATTTTTCTCAACAGTTGCTGGTACATCAATGCCCTTGAATCTGGGTTGAGGGACAAATAAAAATATGAATTCACCAGATGCAAAAGTTAAGTAAATACATTCAGACAAGGTGAACATTAAAACTCATAAAAGTGCCCACAAAGAGCGTCAAAAGTATGAACCTCACATACCATCATATTGGAAAAAAAAATTAAGATTTCTTCACTAAACTTGGTGCTACTGCAATGTGTTGAAAATATGCACTAGAGAGAACCTTTTAACTGAAATGTTAAAAGGTTTCTCGGAATGTGTTGTAACCTTTTAACTGCAATGTTCCGAGTAAATGATTTAACTCCAAATATGCACTAGAGTGAACCTTTCAGAAATGGCATTGGATTGGTTACAAATTGTTTTGAAATGAAATGGCCTCCTTTGTTTTGCAAAGGATTCTTGAGGTAATTTACACAATTCCTTTTGTTGCAAGAATAATCAAAGGAAAAGCTCACACAGAATGATGCTGACTAAATTTTGAGCAGATGATTTTCTTCTCCTACATGCCACACTCTAATCTTGTAGAACCATGCTGAACTGATTAATGAGAGACCATGACAAGAAACAAGCACATGGGATGAGTACAATAAGACTTTCATATATAATAGAGCATATCCATACTTGTTTCTGAATGTATTTATCCTTATTAGACTGAGTATAAGCATCCAGAAAACATGATGCTAGCTATTCCTGACCCTTTATATTGGATATTTAGACTCTAATAATAGTTCAAAATAATGAAGTTCCTTCAAAGGTCTCTAGAATTCATTTGGAATGTGTTGAAAATAGGGTTACAGGGGGCATGAAAGCTCTTTATGCTATGCAGAATAAATGCAAACAAATTTAATTGTAGAGGTGGAAATTGAGGAAATACTTCTTCAAAACGTTATGTAGATATTTGTGATTTCCAGCTTCGGCAATAAGACATGTTTGATAGTAATGTTTCAGGTGTAGCTGCGTTAGAACTTCTTTTATTAACGTTTCGAACCTCACTTGGGTTCATCTTCAGGATCATGCAAATAGTTGTTTAATATGATCGATCTCTCAAAAGATTCTTGGAAGAAAGTCAAAAGAGTGCAGAATTGATTCTTATTAAAAGAATGTAGAATGAAGATACAAAGTCCTGATGGGTGCAAGTCCTAAAGAACTTCTAGCCCTCTGAGACTTGGTAAAATGTAGTAATGTAGTTTAGAATTATCTAGAAGGAACCTAGAAAGAAAATAAAAGTCTATCAGTGTTAGATTAATTTAATGATCAAATATGAATTTTTTTTGTCATCCCATAGATCCTATAAGGTCTCTTGTGGACATTAATAGAAGTTTTCAATTTCGATTTCAAGTGCATGTTAAACCCCTTGTTTCTTAAGAAAGTTCCAAGTGATGTTTACAACATCTTTTAAATCTCTTTATATTTCAGATATACTACCTGGCATTGAGAGAAGATCCTAGAACAAGTTTACTGATGCCATAATTTGAGATTTGTTGAACAATTGCCGATGCTACATCATCTTCTTCTACAACAACAAGCATTGTGTTCACCTGTATTTCCAATGATCAATTGCTAAGTGCTATTAGTACATCTTGATCTGACATATTTTATGTGATGTAGCATTATGAACTCATGTAGATTTGTCCTATCATAAACCAATAAATATTTTTATTTATGCAATTAAAACTAACACATTAACATGGTAAGACAAAAAATTCAACTCATAACACAATCAAAACAGATCAGAAAGGGGCTTGAACATTCAAAAACCCTTTCATATTTGATTAACAAAATTATTCCTTACAACCGTCCCCTTTTCCCATCTTCAAAAGTACATCACATCTTTTAAATAGAGTCCTTATTCATTATTATCTACTATTGAGATAACTTCTACTAACATATCTACAACTTATCATTCACTACAACAAACACTTATCTAAATAGTTCCTTATGATCTTAGTGAAGATCTCATATTACCTTTACTTCAAATTCTATTTGTAGGTCTAAGCCTTCTTATACTTCTCTGCATGCAACAATTCTTGTTCTACATTTATCTATGCATCGATTTGCCTTATCTTCATTCACAGTTATCCTCCCTTTTCCAGGCACCCATGCAATGGTTTTCCTATTTTATGGTACCTTATATTCCCATATGCATGCACTTGCACTATCCTCCTGTTTGCATGCATATGCATCATTCATAACTTATAAGCATGCCAATTGGATATCATCTTTCTAGAGTTACTCCTTTGTAGTGCAGTGCAAGAGTGGGAAGTCAAATGTAGTTGTCAATGCCTTGAATAGGAGCCCTGACTTGCTTGTGATGCTGAAGAATGTTGTTGTTGGACTTAATTCCTTAAAGGAGGCATATGAAACTGATGGTTTTTTAGGTAAAAATATTTAGTATCTTGGAAAATCTGTTGGTGCAAATGAAGATTCTTTAAAAGAATATTTAATATTTGATGGGTACCTTTTTTGTTGAAAAAAAACTATGCATTCCTGTAAAATTGATTGGTGAATTACATGTTGTGGGACTTGGTGGGCATTTTAGACGAGATATGTGTTTGTATTAATGTTTCTTTGTTGATAACTTAAAGAGTATCTGTCATATTAGAATGTTGTGAAAGCTAATGAGATAGAAGTACTGAGACATAGGAGAGTAGTAAAGCCATGAATAAAAAATTACGAGAAACAAAAAACGAGTCACTGCAGAGAAATGAGTGCTACATATGTATAGCAAAGCATTTAAGAATACTGTAAAACAAATTGTAAATCAATGTGTCCTATGTAAGAGATGTAAGGAATCCGTCATAAGGAATATGCCACGACACTTGGCATGGAGGATTCTCGCTATATTTAGCAAACAAGCAGATTAATCCAAGGGTAAGAGATAAATACATGTGCTCTAAATCTTTTAACTCATGGACCGTTTCTAAATTCAAGTATCATTGTAGACTTGTAGACTGTCGTCGTCTGTTTGCTTGAATTAGTTGAATATTTTTATTTGTTAGGAGTCACAGTGATCAGCTTCATTTCTTCACAATAAGACCTTGAGTATGGTTGAAGAGAGGTTCTTTTTGCCACATATGCATAGAGATATATACAAGTATGTGTCCACTAACCAATTTGCCAATGTGCAAAAGGGGATTCACTGAATATCAAATTGTATTTCCCATTACCAATACCAGATCACAGAACTTGTGAGGACATCTCTACGGACATTGTGTTAGGATTACCTCAAGCACAGAGAGGTAATGACTATTTTTTTGTTGATAGGTTTTAAAAAATGGCCCATTTTACTCCTTGAAAGAAGACAAATGATGTTATTAAGACAACCAAATTCTTTTTCAAGGAAGTTGTATGTTTGCATGTGTAATGTCCCCATTTTTGGATTCTTTTAGGTTACAGAGTGGGATGCCTGCCAGAGTAGCCAGTTGGGGGTGATAGTGAGTTCAGGAGGTATTGAGGAGCTTTATGGGGCCCGACTTACATTAATCATCATATTTCATCATCAGGATCCATTCCGCATAGCTTGTCTTTGGTTTCGTTGCATTCTGACAATTTCCGTAATTTTGAGTTACTATGGAGCATATTTTAATTAAATTCACTAAGGAGGTCATTTTGGGCATAATACTTTAAGAAACCTCTTAGTGTAATAGCTCATTGGAATCAGGAGGAAAAACTCTACAGGATAAGATGATGAAAAATTACTTTCAGTGGCCGGAGAAGCAATAAGGGCAAATAAATCACTTTTTAGAGGAAAAAAGGTTAATTAATTAATAAAGTGAATATATGAAGAAATATTAAAAGTGAATTAAAAGTCACTTGGAGAGAAAAGGTAAACAAGGGTATAAAAGAGAGATAGAGGCTTCTATTCTCTCATTATGTTGACTAATATTTTGATGTCTGGCTTCTTAGCTAGAGAGCCCATGGTACTTGGGGGTTTTGACGGTTTTGACTGAATAAACCCTAGAGATCAACAAGGGAGTGAAAGTTCTCATGTTCTTGATCCAAGCTTGGCCAAGGAGGTGAACGATTCCTCCCTCACCATTCTACATCAGTTCAGAACTACTTTAGCCATCAATTTTGGTAAGGGGGCGCACCAGTGAGGGTTTTCAGCAGGTTGGGGCACATCAATTGAGGAGAACAGGTTCAATTTGCCTTAGGGAGGCTAGCTCTTCAGTAGATCTTATTCCAGGAGTGGTTGCTACCACCCTAGCGCCTTTTTGCATCGATGTATGAGGGTATTCTACTGCATATCCATTCTATTATCCAGTGGGGGCGTATTTCTCTTCAGGAGGGCTCACTGTTCATTGTAAATCTATTGATTTGGAGTGTGAGATCACTCCCAACAGCTAGGAGAATCCTCACAGGAGTTCTCTATCACCCAATCTATAGATTTGCAGTTGGTTTCAGTGATTTCGATGCTAAAGAAGAGGAGGTCGAATTCTTAGCTTGCTTCAACCAGAGAGGGTGCATTTTGCTAGAGGAGACACCACCTACAGCAAGGGAAAGAGTTGGGTCTTGGAGATCTTTGGTATTCAACTTGGGAAGGCTCTTGGTAGATCATATCTACTTCTTTCTATTGTACTTTGGAGGCATTATCAACCACACTCATTATTCTGCTATATATGATCCAGATCTTCTCTACTATTGTATGGAGGTTAGCTATCTTTGATAAATAAAATCAGATCTGAGGTATTTGTGGCTATTTCTTGTATTGCATCTTGTTGTGTATCTACTGTTGTCATATTCCTATCATTTAAGTGCTGCATAACTCTACAAAAACCATCATAATAAACCCTAGCGCAACTTAAGAAGACAAATCAGCAAACTGTTTGATAAAATACCACAACCAGAAAACACTCAAACTTCAAATGTTCCAAGCAAAACCACTTGGGAACATTACAGTGGTATCATAGCGAATTTCCTTCGTCATTCTGTGATAAAATATCGATGATCAGGAGAAGAGGCCGTGGGGTATACCTTGTATTAGGTATGCTTGGAGGAGAAATGGCTTTTGCAGAGGAGATTACATGTTGTGATAGGGAATATCAAGCCCTTAGTGAGACATTCAGGACTCGGGTAACATTCCAACAGTTTGTATCCATCAAAAATCCTAGGTGGAGTAAAGATGATGTTGCATTATGGGCCAAGAAGATGGAAGAAGTCAATTATTGGAGCAGAAGAGCAGAGGAAAATAGAGCCAAAGCAGTTAGGAAAGTAGATACATCACCACATGCTAGCAGATTGAAAGGAGCACAGATTGAGCCTACAACCATTAGGAGCAGGGAACTTTGCCACAGTTGCAAAGAGCTTTGGGAGCCGGATCACAAATGCAGGGGTAAAGGGAGAGTGCATTACATTGAGGTGCACTACGATAGTGATGAGGAGGCTGTGTGTGAGGATGTGACCTTAGATGCCTCATTAGAGCAGTCCCAGGACTCCTACGCATCTGATGGACAGTTGGAGAGTCAGGATGATAGCGCATGTGCTTTAGTTTCTTGATCATATAGTGTGGAGGACTCAACACTCCACCATAGTAGTGATACTTGTGAGGATGCAGCCGGGGCAGCACCTAGGCATGAGGAGGATCGGAGATTGGGTGATCCACCATTGGAGGTTGATATGAGGTCATGCGTGGGGGATAATGACCCTCCTATGGAGTTGAGCGTGACACATTACTTACCTTCTC
The DNA here is from genome assembly GCA_009831015.1 of Picea engelmannii. NCBI lineage: Eukaryota > Viridiplantae > Streptophyta > Pinopsida > Pinales > Pinaceae > Picea > Picea engelmannii. The sequence continues at coordinate 137,059 of ML820444.1, read as the reverse complement.
AGACACTTATGCTAGACACGACGTTTGAGGATATCAGTGGTATTCCGAACATGGTAGAGGAGCCTTGTGTAGTGATAGAACACAAGGGACATGTGGATCCGTAGGCCCAAGTAGAGAGGCATGACGGCACTTACTTCCAGGACCAGTCTACAGTGACGAGGATGCTTTCCTCGTTGGTCGGGATGACCATATCACATGTATGGACACATCCGTATGGGATCTGGGTGCAGATGATATTAGTAGGGTGAGTGCACAGGAGGATACAGTTGCACATACAGGATACAGGGCAGTTCAAATTGAGGCATTATATGATGATGTACAGTGGCATACAGAGAGACTCAGTAGCACAGCGGACAGTGGGCAATAAGGTGCCTTATCTCTTGAGGAGTGTGTTGATGGGGATTCTACTATTGACATTAGCAGTGGGAGTCACGAGGTAGCATCTCAGCAAGATAGTGATCAGGAGTCACGACACTTGACAGGACAGCTGAGAGTCAGAAAGGACATGATCATGGCAGCCATTAAACACATTAATGATACACACGCATTGGTGGTAGAGTATTGTTGGACGGCCTCGATGGCACATGATAGTTAGGATGGGGAGCTTGCCCTTGATGACTTCCAGACACTCATGGAGAGAGTGACTGTGATGAGGACCGACTACTAGCAGTTACTTATGGATAGAGATTACCTTTTGGAGGTTGGCGAGATGTATCATAGGGCGTTGAGGGAGAAGGAGACTAAGGTGGAACGACTCACTCATGAGTTGGTAAGCACACGGGAATTCTTGGGAGGTGCACAGACATCCCTTCAAGAATCAGAGTCCAAATTAGAGGAGATCCTTGAGGAGACTAGTCAGGGATCCACTACATCTATCTCAGCAAAGATTCAAATATATACTTCAGCTACATCGCTAGAGGATGTCGATGGTTTGGTAGAGGAGCGCCAATTGATGGAGGAGTGTGAGGAGTACCCAGGATCACTGATGATTATGGAGAGGTGCAATCCGGAGACGCTGGAGGATGTTCATGTGTCACAGGGACCACCATTCATGAGGGGTTCTGAGACAGTTGGTCATACACATACACATGTGGATTCCAGAGCCAGGGGTAGTTATGAGGACACATCCATTTGGGCTCCGGGATTGGTTGACATCCATGTAGAGGTTGACCCAGTAGTACACCCAGTATACATGATGATGCAGGAGGATACAAGAGCTTGCATGAGTATATAGGGGCATACAGTGATGAGAGGTAGTTCACAGG
>ML820444.1:109938-128848 GCA_009831015.1 Picea engelmannii | reverse complement strand
TGAGTGTACTCCCCTAGGGTTAGATCCTCCATAGAAGTTGGATTTATTGACTCTGTATGCCCACGGAACTAAAATGGCACTAGTCTTTTCTCTTTTGCAAGTGACCTTAAGACCCTAGCTCTTTCTCTCTCCTTGACGTCTTGTTAGATTAGGCTTTAATTGCATTGCATCTCTACTTTTTAGTCATTATTAGCCTAACATCTAGGGTTTACTTGCATCCTTAACCTAGAATCATCTCTAACATCATTTACTGCTGCATTATTGCAATTTCAGCCATCAAGGCTTGGCATCTTGCATTTATTTAAAGTAGTTTCACGCTATTTCATTTCAGAAATTATTGGTTATTGTTTTGTTGGTCTTTAGACTTGCATTCCATCTCTATTCCATTGCATTCATACTAATTTAGGGCTGTTCTATTTCTGCTATCATAAACTTGTTATTTGCTCAAGTGGATCATCTCTTTATTCAAGTTTTATTACAGGCATTTCTTTTCTTTGATAGCTAGTGTTTCGGGGTATTTATTTGATTCATTTGTTGTGGTGGATACCTTTCATTGTCTTAGAAACACCCTTCACACACGCACATTGAAATTGACTTTGTTTAACCACCTTGTCATCACCTCACACCTTGACCTAGTTGGTGGTAGTTGAGTAACCAAGATAGGGGGTCGTAGACTTGCCTTGACTTGCTATTGCATCCTTTGAGGTTGTTAGGGAAGCCTCCCTTGTGTTGGATCTCAATCCTTCACTAAAACAAGGGAAGTAATTGCTAAGGTGACAGTAGCAAATACTTTCATATATTACACTTGTCTCGCATCTTGTAAAGGCTTTGCACAATTGCAAGATATTGTGATAACAGACATCATGGCACAAATTGACCATCAAATTACAGTATATTTATTCCTATCCTCTAAAAATTAATGAACAAACAAAGGTGGTAAATAGAAGTTTAGAAAACCTATTGTGGAGTATCATTGGAGAGCACCCAACACAATGGGATTTGGGTTATCGCAAGTTGAATTTGCTTATAACTCTAATATGAATAGATCTATATAAGCAGACTAGCAAAAGTGATAAATCATTTGCAGAGCATGTTAAGGACTTGTTTAAATATTAGACACAAGTAAATTTACAAAAGCTAAATGACACAACAAAAAATTATAAGGAACCTGTGCATTGTAGACCTCCATACAAATAAAAGAGTTTTTCAAGTTGGAGAGTGCAAGTGGCTGTGTACATCTAAGAAAGGATCATTTTCCTAAATGTACCTACAACAAATTAAATCAAAAGAAAATTGGGCCATCTAAAATTATGAAGAAGATAAACGATGAACATAATTACACTAAAGAGGACCCTTGGAAGGAGCAATTTCCGAAGAAGAAAAGAGAAAAAATTGAACATGTTGAGAATACAAAGTTCAAAACTACGAGTGAAGGAAATTACAAACTCTACTTAGTCAAGTTGAAGGGTTTACAAGATTCAAACAATACTTGGATAAATGAAAAAGAATTGATGAAAGACAATGCGAGTACTCTGTATCAATTCATAAGTCTGAATTAAGAGGTTCAGGCTTTTTGGACAAGGAGAGGATGATGCATCTGCACGTGATTGGGAACATTCAAGGCACAATAAAATAGGAAAACCAATGCAGGTGCAGGTGTAAGCTTGCAGGAACATAAGACACAATAAAAGAGGCAAACCAATGCATGGATAAGTTGCATGCCAATTAGAGGACATAAATGTGCATGGAGATAAGGCAAACTGACGCTTAGAACAATAACTGGTGCATGCATAGAAGTCCAAGAAGACTACAAATAAGAATGAGAAGAAAAGACAGGACGAGATTTGTATGAGGATAAAAATAGATTAGAAAAGATTATATGATATTCTCATGAAGATTACAATGACCTATATTAGAGAAGGATTATTGTAGTTAATGATAAGTTATGACTTACTAATGGTTATCTCAATAGTAGATAATGATGAATAGGAACAATATTTAAAAGAAGATATGAGGTACTTTTAGAAAAGGGAGAAAGGAAGAGTTTTGTTAATCAAATATTAAGTGTTTTCCAAAATTCAAGCCCATATATATAAAAGAAGATCACGAGTTCATAGTGCTATATCATTATGTCTACAACAAAAAAGTTGGGAAGAAGTATTATAAGAATGACCTTTTTCTTTTCACACAAAAGATGGTATTGGAAAAACATTGCATCTGTTTTTGTGTCCACTTCTTCCATATAAGCAGCAACCTCATCCTTAGATAACATTGAAATAGGTAGATGGTGTTCCTCTGTAAAAACAAAGCGAAAAATTAAATCAAGATGTGTATGAAATGCAAGTCAAGTGATATATTTCTTTCTTTCACGATAAGCCCTTCTTTGCAACTAAAATGTTTAGAATAATAGACTGAAAATATATTCCTACAAAAGGACCCAGAATGGTAACACTTTGCTAAATCCCCTGATCAGGCACTAAAATATTGGTATAGAAACCGAGACATCAAGAAGTGGAGGATAATAAATAGTATAACGTAGTTAGTGGAGGATAATAAATAGCATAACGTAGTTAGTGGAGGATAATGAATAGCATAGCGTAGCTAGTGAATAATAATAATAGTATAATATAATTAAATAAAAGAGGGAGACATAGTCAAAGTGAACCATTACCTTGTTTTGTATCCAGCAAGCTTATAAAAAGTAGGCTACTCTATGTGAAACATATGCTTGAATATTAGAATACAAATTATGTTCTACTAATTTTCAATTTCATTCTGTATCAATTGTTATCAAAGCTTGCAGTCCTGGCTTCTGCAGCCAAGGCAAGCAGAGTGCACAACACCCTCTGTATCCAGCATCAATAGCCAAGATCTAACAAGGACCAGCTTCAATTAGGACTTGCGCTGACTCAAGCAGTAGCGAATTAAATTTTGTTTTTCTCTAATGGGCTGAGTATTTCACATGGCACCTCATAAAACTTCTCACAACAAGGATGTCACACTTGCAGATATACAAGCACAATTCTTACAACAGCAGAAACAATTATTATAGCAACATACACAAGTGATCCAATAGGAGCATCAAGTGATCGCCGAATTGGCTTATCAAATTGCAAATCAACCCCCTCCTTTGGCCTACATTGGAACCCTAAAATAACTCTGCACCAGTTTGGCAGTGCGTTTGATACAAGTGGATGCATGGATTAGAGTTTTCTCCTCGTATTTTAAACATAAAACTAAACTACTAGAGCATTATAAGATCACTTTGGCAGCCTGTCACCTCCACAGGCCGGCTTCTCAATGATGGGAAAATACCCAACATATTTGGATCGCAGACACCTCTTTTTGTGTAGAAATTAAGGATAAGATGGGGACCCACACTTCTCCTAACATAACCTGTTGGAACGATTTCTACACAGCTCTTTGGGAGCATTTCTATCCTACTGGGTGTAGTGAAGAATTATAGGCAAAGTGACTTCAGCTGCAACAATTTTCCAACCAAACAGTGCACCAATATATTGAAGTCCTCTACAAACTCCAGGTGCAACTATCCATTTCAAATACCAAACACGTACTTATTATGAAGTTTAATTATGGTTTAATACCTCAGCTGCATAAGGAAGTCACCCTGGTCCATAGTACATCTTTTGCTTGGCTCTCCAAAATGCTCTTGCCGCTAAAAAGAAGCTAGATAAGTTCCCTTTTGACTTTTGTTTTAGTCTCAGCTGTCTCTCGATCTAGCAACCTCCCTCATTGCTTCGCCTTCCGCACCCCACACTGGCCAATACTGTGGTTTTCACAAAACGGCCTCTCACAAAACAACAAATTGCTGTGCACTTCACCGCACACGCTCTGCTACAACTTTATTCTCCAAGCCAGCCGCATCTACCACACCTCATGAGAACGTGATCAATGTGGAGAATCCCACTGAACCAAATTCGTAGCTAGCACTTATGATTCATGCTTCAACTCCTTTAGTTGGTGCAATGATCTTTACTCACAGAGTCACAACTACCAAATTAAAAATTGTGTGGTTCAGTTGATTATCGACAATGACAGTCAAAAGAATTTGTTTTCAGTTGGCATTGTCAAGGAACTATCTCTGTCGATCACCGCTCATCCCCAGCCATACCATCTCAGTTGGGTAAAAGATGCTCAATCCTTATTGGTGTCACAACAATGTGTTGTCACCATAACTATTGGCCCTCATTTCTGCGACATAGTTATGTGCAATGTAACCCCTATCGATTGTGTTGCCTTGCTTCTGGGTATTCCTTATTAGGTTGCACGATTCACCAAGTATGACTCTCGCACTAATTCTTACACACTCGTTGAAGATGGCCACACAGATTGCTTTCACTCCTTGGCAACACCTTAACTCTCCCCTCTCTCTAGCAATGGCATTGTCCCTCAGGCAATTCTCCATAAGTGCCTACACCTTTGCATTCTCCCTCAAACCACCTCCAATCCTCTCGCACCACACCCAACCTCCTTGCCTTCTATATTGCCCACTACATAGTTAAAATATATACCACCTCATCATCGTTCCAAGCCCGAATTTGAAGTTAGAGGAAGCAATAAGGAAGAGATCAAAAGATTGAAAGACCAGTGCACACTCCAACAACAAAAAGAGGATACCATGAMGGATGAAGTTCAAAGCCTGAGATTTGCAAATTTCCATCTTTAGCAAAAGGTTGACAAGATGCAGAAATCTTTGGAAYGTCTTTCCTTAGAGGACCAAMAGTTGACGGCCCAGATACTTTCCCTYGTTACATTTTTCTTGGATGAATACTCATTTTCTAATCGGTCTAGTGCCTCTSTTAAACCAAGRGGACAATGGAGACACTATGCACTTAAATCGGGTGGAAATGGTACAGAAATGGAGACATCAAGAAGTGAAGGAGGATAAATAGTATAATGTAGTTGGTGGAGTATAATAAATAGCATAGCRTAGCTAGTGGATAACAATAATAAAAGAATATAATTAAATAAAAGAGGGAGACGTACTCAAAGCGGACCATTACCTCATTTTGAATCCAGCAAACCCATAAAAAGTAGCTACTCAATCTGAAAGATCCCTTGATCCTACCAATATGTTGTGCAGCATGGAGGAAGGTAGTTGGCTTGGTGCAGTGGTAGATGTCAAGTAGTTTGGCGGCAAAAGACCAATTTGGAGTTAGAAGGTGCAGGGCACGTATGTTGCAGACATCCCCCATTTTCAGGGGAAACGACTGAAAAAGAAGAAGATTTGTGGGATGCTAATGCTCACTCTTGGAAGGACTGGCAACCCATTTCCCTTGAGTTTGCCCTATCTTCTGCAGCATACTATTATGGGGATTGTCAATCTTATTCCACGAAAGGACCTATTCAAAATGAATATAGACATGCCTAGTCCCTTTTGGCATGATTGGGAGAAAAGCTTCAGGTGCCCCTTAGTCCAATATGAAACTCAAAGGTTGTACTCTCTTCTTCATCAGCGACATGAGCTCAACCCTATTCCTAATACACAATGGGTGTCTACTAACGCGAAGAGATGGTGCATCGGGAGATTGCATAGTGTATGGTCGGTTCAGGTCAACTAAATACTCTAGGTGTTTGTGTGACTAATGATTTACTAGGGCCTTCCTACCAAGGCACAATTGGTCAAAAGTGGTCTCTCGAATGGGCTTTTCCCTTCCTACCTTAGGCTGGAAATGGTGAAGCACCTCCTTTGGGATTGTTCTTTTTCCAGGTCTTGTTGGGAGTTTGTTCAATCTGAGCATGTAGCCATTTTGCAGGGGAGGTTGCATCGAAGAACTTTGTTATAGGGTGATTTCGAATCTTTGGTCTACTCCTCTCTCAATGGTGTCTAGCACAACACTGCTTGAGGATATTAGCCTTTTTGTTCTTTGGAAACTTAGGTGCAAATATGTTTTTGAGAAGGAGGTTATCTCTTTGTCTACATTTTGTCAATTATGGAAAGAAGAGGTATGTTGTTGTTAGCTAAAGGCTTTCTATTGATCAAAGACGCCAAGGTGTTGGATTCAACTACCTATTCGGATTTTATCGTTGTTTTAGTTTCTTTGAGGAAAAGGATGCAAATACCATTGTACATACCTGCTTACTTTATTGCTTTTTCTTTGATATAAATATTTTTTTTAAATAGAATAAGTATTTCCTTAAAAAAATAGGCTACTCTATGTAAAATATATGATTGAATATTAAAATGCAAGTTATGTTCTATTAATTCTCCATTTCATTCTATATCAAAAATGAAAAAGTTACCTTAGCCCCCAGGGGGCAATTCAATTGGCAAGTGTCATGATATGAAGTGTTATGTTCGATGAGGTTTTGAGTTCAAATCCCCCCGATTTACTCGTGCCTGCAGAAGGGGCATACGTATGGCACCTGGAGGTTCTAGTGGTAGCAGTCGGAATCAACCCCGTGTCACGTGAGTACGAGACCGCCCAGTTGTCGATTATGCCAGTCATAAGAAAAAAAAAATATGCAAAAGTTACCTTATTTGTTTGACTAGTTTGGATAAATTCAAGATATGTGAACATTATTTTTTAAATAGCTAGACAATATGTAAGCAATCAAGTCTAAACTATTAGACAAACTGAGTATCATGAAGATTGATGAGCTTGTATAGTCCAATGAGCAATTCAATGGGTAAATTCAAAAAAATGGATGAAATGAAACCCACTAATAAATAGGATTGCAATTTTAAGCTAACTCGTGACATAAATAAACCTTGTAGTCCATCAAAGCAAGAATGCTAAAGAACCTATCGGTAAATGAACCCATAGCAGTTTTAAGCAAACTCGTAACATAAATAAACCTCTTAGTACATCAAAAAAAGAATTCTCAAAAACCTATTGATAAAGGAGTCATCTAATCTTGTAGCAAACTTCCCTCCAATTGTCAGAATCTAGCAATACAAAAAGTTGTTTTCGTTGATCCAGAACTCTAATCGAATTTTTGATAATCTAGGTCGATTCAGAATTGGGTGAAACTGTTGGAATTATGACAACAATTAGTTATGGTAATAATACAAATTTACTTATGGTAAATGTTTGGTAGTTTGTATAATGAAGGCAGTTCATGAACCGGTGTAACCAAAGCAAGTTCTTGAATTGATGTAACGATCTAACCTATGTTGTATATATCCAGGAAGCCCGAAGAGGCATTTTGTAATGTTATAAGCCTATCTTGAATAATAAGACATATTGATACCTTGCCTGGTGGAGGTTTCCTTGACACATTGTCAGGGTTTTACCACGTAAATCGTGTGTTAATCTATGTGATTGTTTTGTCTATATTGCCATATTTCTTGCATCTAATTAATGTTTCAGGCTCTAAAAGTCAACAAGTGGTATCAGAGAAAAAGTTGGTGTTTGGTTTGTGGAAGGAGGCAGAGTAGAAATACTAGCTGCCAAAACCCTAGCCCGAGCAGAGGAAAAGAACAAGTTGCGTGCAAAGATAGCCACCAGTTGTTTTGAATTCTGTTGGTTGTGTGGGTGAGTTTATAGCTCGAACAGAAGAAGAGATTTGATCGACTTCCACACAAAGGAAAGAGAATCCACACAGAGAAAATAAAGAGGAATATTTTATGTCCGCGCGGAGAGAGAAAGAACCCTAGAAAGAAACCCTGGTGGCTTCTAGAAAGGTTCGACTATCTATTTGCAGAGGAGGCAAGGGTTATGAGGACGTTCGACTATCCATTTGCAAAGGAGATGAGGGTTTTCTTAGCAAGAAGAGGCTGCGCGATTGCAAAGGCCAAGGTTTGCTAGTTTTTGGAGCCGTCAAGTTGCAGAGCTGGCATGATTATAGAACAAGAGGAGGCAACAAGAATTTTTTAGAGAACCGATAACTCCATGCGACTGTTTTTTTTTTTTTGATAGCATGAAGGTGCACATTTGTTTTTTACAACAAAATTTTTGAAAGAAATATATATATTTGTTTTAAAGTTTAAGAGGGGGGTGTGAAATTTCTTTTGGAGAGACATATATTTATATATTTTTAAATATATGTTCAAAAGATTGTTTAAAAGAAAGATCAAGTCTTGTGGAGGTTACAGGGTTTGAAGTTGGTTACGGAGTTTGAAGTTTTTTGTAGCGGAAGCATATTTTTTTTATTGTGGGTGGAGTCTTTAAAATTTTATATAAAATCAAATTGAATTTTTTTTTGGAGTAAATTAAAAAAAAATCAAATTGATAGTTGAAGAGGGAGCCTGTGTGTAAAGAATTAATGGCAAAGATGACAAGTGCTAAATTCGAGATTGAAAAATTTAATGGTAAAAATAATTTCAAATTGTGGAAACTTAAAATGCGAGATTTGTTAGTACAACAAGGGTTGCATAAGGCTTAAGACGGCAGAGGAAAAAACCCGCATCTATGACCAATGAAGAGTGGGAAGACCTTGATGCCATAGCCCTCAGCACAATTCGATTATGTCTTGTTGATGATGTCTTGTTTAACATTATTGGAGAAGAAACGACAACAGGCTTATGGAGCAGGATGGAAAGTCTTTATATGACGAAGTCCTTGACGAATCGGATTTACTTGAAAAGGTAGCTATACAGTTTAAAAATAAGAGAAGGTACGAAAATCACAGATCATTTAAATGTGTTTAATACTCTTATATGTCAGTTGAATAGTATGGATGTTAAACATGATGATGAAGATAAAGCAGTTACATTGTTATGTTCATTACCTGAATCTTAGGATCATCTAGTTACTTCCATTAGCTTTAGTACAACTGAGACTCTTGAATTTGATATTGTTCTTGGAGCTTTGTTGTCTGAGGAGGTGCGAAGAAAATCAAGTCTTGAAACCTCCACACCAGAAGCATTGGTGGCTAAAGGTCGATCCACTGAAAGGGGAGAAGATTCGAGTAGAACATCCAGGACTAATTCGACAAGCAGAAAGGGTAAGGGAAGATGTTGGCACTATAATAAAGTTGGGCATCTTAGAAAGGATTGTTGGAAGCTGGAGGAGTCCAAGGAGTCCAAGAAAGACTCCAAAACATAGGCAAATCTGGTTGAATCATAATCAGGACCAGGTATGATTGACGAAGTCTTGTCTATTAGTAATGTCTCTGAATCCTATGAAGAATGGAATTTTTACTCCGATGACTCACACCATATATGCCCAAATAGAAATTGGTTTACTTATTATCAAGCAGTTGATAGTGGAGTTGTTCTTATGGGTAATGATAATTCTTGTAATACTATCAAGGTTGGAAGTGTCAAAATCAAAATGTTTGATGGGGTTATAAGGACATTAGCTAATGTTAGTCATGTGGCTGAACTAAAGAAAATTTTGATTTCTCTAGGAGTGTTGGATTCTGGTGGTCATGAATTTACAGTTCAAGGTGGAGAATTGCAAGTGTTCAAGGGCAGTTTGATGGTCATGAAGGCAAAGAAGGTTGGAAATCTGTATAAGTTGGAAGGAAAAAATGAAACCAGTGAAGTTGTGGTGGTATCTAAGAAAGCAAGTGCACCTACTTGTTTATGGTATCAGCAAGAAGGCCATATGAACAAGAAAGGGCTAGGGCTGCAGGTACCAGTAAGCCGTAAGTTATTTTCAGACTTTCAATCTTTGAATTTCTACAAGTTTAATAACTTTGTTGGTTACAGTGATGTGGTTAAGGGATGTAGATTGTGGGATCCTACTACCCACAAAATCATCACTAGCAGAGATATGTACATGGAACAATCAGTAGTTGTTCTGGATCGCAAAGGAAGATTTGTTTGCAAACTCATAGAATCATTGTATGACCTTAAGGTGCCTAGACAATTGTACAAGATGTTAGATCTTTTCATGATGAGTCGGAATTTCTTAAGAAGTGAATATAGCCATTGTGTTTATTTTGAGAGGTTTGAAAATGGCACATTCATATTCTTAGTATTATATGTTGATGATATGGCTAAGCATGTTTAAGATTAACAAGTTAGAGGCTCAGTTGACTAGGATGTTTCAGATGAAGGATCTAGGAGCAACAAAACAAATCTTGGGCATAGGACTACACAGAGACAAGAAAAAGGGTAAGTTGTGGTTATCACAACAGAAGTCTATGGAGAAGATACCGATGTGGTTCAGTATAAACATTATGAAACCGGTAAACATCCCTATAGTTTTCCATTGTAAGCTTTTTTCAAGTTTATGTCCTGGTTATAAGGAAAAAAAGGTTATGTCTCATGTACCGCATGCTAATTTAGTAGGAAGATTGGTGTTTGCGATGAAATGTTCAAATATTTCACATGCAGTTGGTGTTGTCAATGGACACATGGAAAAACCAGGTGAAGAGCATGGAAATGAGTGCTTCGGTATCGTAGAAGCACAAGTATCACCTACAGTGATTGCATGATTTAGTCTGTGGTTATGTTGATTCTGAAAACTTGGACAAGAAGAGACCTACCTCAGGTTATGTCTTGCATGAATGCAAGGATCTATTGGGTAAGTTTGGACAAGTACATGATATGGTGTTCTGTGATGGCCGAAGCATTGTGTATTTGACTAATCGTCCAGCGTATCAAAATGAGACAATGGATCATTTTGTAAGACAGGTTATTGATCGAGGTGGAGTGGTCCATACTAAAGCAAGTTGTGCAGACATGTTCATGAAACCGATATTGTTAGAGAAGTTGCAGCGGAGTGTGGCTTCTCTTGGCTTGCAAAAGAGGTGATGAATGGGCTTGGGAAATGTATCAGGTAAATTGTTGTCAAGGTGGAGATTGTTGGAATTATGACAACAATTAGTTATGGTAATAATACAAATTTACTTATGGTAAATGTTTGGTAGTGTTAAATTTAGAGCTGCTATTAAGTTCTTTTCAATTTACTAGAGAATAATAGCATAAGCAGGATCACTGAAAGAAACACAATCACAAGGTACACAACATTTTATCCTGGGAAACCCTCATGGGGGAGAAAACCCAGTAAAAACTTCCTCAATAATAGATTGCCAATACAATGCCAAGACTTAGACCAAAATACTAGAGAATATCCAAGACTGAGCATGCACCTCTCTCTCCTTCTTCTTATAACTGCAGCTACCTCCAAAAGATGTGCACTTGTTGAGTGACTAAGTGAGTGAGTGAATGAGGCGCCATCCTCTCTTATTTATACTAGCTGAGGGGCGCTAGGGTTGTGTCTTTTCACCAAGTAGGGCCGACTTCTTCAACTAGTGGTTAAAACCACTTTATTAAGCCCTAGGGGCCGACTTTACAAACACCACCATATAACTATGGTTTGACCAATCCACAAAAAGGGATTTGGTCTTAGACAAGACCCGACATGATCAATCCACAAAAGGGGATTTGATCTATATAATAATAACTCAATTATAATTAGAATATTCTTCACAGTTACAATATTTCAACACTCCCCCTTAACAAGAAGGGTATTCTATTACAACATCATCACGAAAGAGAGAAGGAAGCAACATTATCAACATCTGGAACACTGACAGGCATATCTATAAATCATCGGAAGTTTTTTCTCATCATCAATATCATCATCGTTCACAGCATGGAGTTGGAGCAACATCATCATCATCATCATCGGCATGAGCTGAAACATCAACATCAGTTAGTATAAAGCAATAATAACAATATTACCAACACAAGGTTGGTACACCATCATCAACAGCACGAGGTTGATACAACATCATCAACAACAGCACTAGGTTGATACAACATCATCAATAACACGAGGCTGATACAACATCATCAACAACAGCACTAGGTTGATACAACATCATCAACAGCACGAGGCTAATACAACATCATCAACAGCACGAGGCGGATACAACATCATCAACATCATATGGCAACAGAATGAGGCAGGTGCAACAACAACATTTTGTGGTACTCTGACAGACCGTCCTTACCGGACCTTCGAGATCTACCCAAGAATCAAAATATTCCCTAGGATATAAAATCCTAACGGAGCTACCATGTGATACTCTGACAGACCATCCTTACCGTACCTTCAGGATCTGCCCAGGAATCAAAAGATTCCCTAGGATATAAAATCCTAACAGAGCTACCACTACTGACCACAGCTGGCATATACATGCACAGGTACTCTAACAGACTGTCCTTACCGGACCTTCGGGATCTGCCCAGGGATGATCAATCCCCTAGGATATAAAATCCTAATGGAGCTACCCATTGTTGGTTAGGATACTATAGTATCATCAACATCACTCCCCCTTTCGAGGGAGGTCCTTTCGGACAACACCAAGCTTGTCTCGGAAGTGCTCAAACTTCACACGAGACAGAGGCTTGGTCAACACATATGGAACCTACTCATCTGTGGCAACATATTGGAAATTTACAGCTCCCCTCTGCACCATATCACGGATGTAGTGATACCGGATCTCTATGTGCTTTGATTTATCATGGAACACAGGGTTCTCCGTCATCTTTATGCAACTCTGGTTATCACATAGAATCATGGTGGCTTCCATCTCCAGATCGAATAGACCTGTCAACAACTTCCGAAGCCATATGGCTTCACAACTGGCAGAACATGTTGCAATGTATTCCGCTTCTGTCGTGCTGAGAGCAATACTGGATTGCTTCCTGCTCTGCCATGAAGTCATGGCTGACCCCAGACTGAAACAACATCCTGAAGTGCTCTTTCTATCAGAAACACTTCCAACCCAATCTGAATCAGTATATCCATACAGTCTGAAGTCATGATCTCCAGTATAAAAGAGACAATATTCCAACGTACCCTTAAGGTATCTCATCACATGTTTTGCAGCTACAAGGTGAACACGTCTGGGCTCTACCAGATACTGACTNTGAAGTCATGATCTCCAGTATAAAAGAGACAATATTCCAACGTACCCTTAAGGTATCTCATCACATGTTTTGCAGCTACAAGGTGAACACGTCTGGGCTCTACCAGATACTGACTCAAGGTGTTCACAGCAAAACATATATCAGGCCTGGTATTCATCAGATACATCAATGAACCAATAATCTGTATGTACAGAGTAGCATCAACCAATTCTGACGAAGTATCAACCAGGAGCGTCAACTTTGTTTCCATGAGTGTGTTCATGGCTTTACATTCCAACATGTCAAACCTCTTCAGTATTTCAACTGCATACTTCCCTTGGTTAAGGAAGATCTTCTCTGGGCTCTGCCAAACTTCAAGACCTAAGAAATAATGCATCAGGCCTAGGTCTTTCATCTCAAATTCTGCAGCGAGCTTCTTCTTACAATCTGTGATGAGCTTTTCTTCTCCAGTTAAGAATAAGTCATCTACATACAACAGCAATATAACTGGCTCATCATTCATAACCTTGAAGTAAAGGTTAGAATCAGCTTTACTCTTGGTAAATCCCAAGCTCGTCAGGAAACTATCTATTCTGCCATACCAAGCTCTAGGAGCTTGCTTTAACCCGTACAGAGCTTTCTTCAACCTGCAGACATGAGTCTTTCTATCTTCAACTTCAAACCCTTGTGGTTGTTCTATATACACTTCTTCTTCAATGACACCATTTAAGAAGGTTGTTTTCACATCCATCTGATGTAACTTCCACTTCATTTTGGCTGCAAGAGCTATGATTGTTCTGATAGAAGTGTATCTGGCTACCGGAGCAAACGTCTCTTCATAATCAATGCCTTCCTTTTGAGAAAAGCCACGAGCTACAAATCTTGCTTTTTTCTTTTCAATACTTTCGTCTGCAGCATGTTTTTATCTTGTATATCCATTTGGAGGATACCACATCTTTGTTCTTTGGTCTAGGAACTATTTCCCATACATCATTCTTTATAATGGACTGGTATTCTTCTGTCATGGCATCCACCCATTCTTTCTTCTGAATGACTTCTTCAAAGCAAGTAGGTTCATTTTCAATGAGATTACACATCAAGGCCATATAACTGGAGAATGGCTTAGGTTTCTTGCTTTGTCTCATGGTTCCTTCTGGGGCACCATACTTCTCTCCATCTTGAATAAGTTCCCTTGCCCAAGCTAGCTTTCTCTTGTGAGAGATCGTCATCTGGGGAGGTTCTTGAGATTCTATCATATCATGATTTTCTCAAATCTCATCATCAGGGGTAACTATAACTTCCTTCACAGGTTCTGCAACTCTGGGAGTTACAGGTTCTTCATATACTTCTTCAAGCTGACATTTCCTTGATGTCTTGAGTGTTAGATCTTCATCAAAGGTAACATCTCTGTTGATCTCAATATGATGGTAACCTGGTATGTAAATTTTGAAGGCCTCAGAGACCTCACACTATCCAACAAATATTCCCTTCTTTCCTGAAGGATCTAGCTTAGTTCTCCTTTCTTTCAGAATATGTACAAACACTAGAGAGCCAAATATTTTGAGATGGCTTACTTCTGGCTTCTTTCCAGAGGACATTTCTTCGGGGTTTTGAATCCAAGTGCACTATGGGATAATCTGTTTTGGACATAAATTGTTGTTCTTGTTGCTTCAGCCCATAAGTGCAATGGAAGATCTTGATCGTGGATCATAGTCTTCATTGCTTCCATTACTGTTCTATTCTTTCTTTCTGCTACACTATTTTGTTGAGGAATATAGGGAGTGGTAAGCTCCCTCTTAATCTCGGCATCTCTGCAAAAGCTTCCAAATTCATTTGAGGTGTATTCTCCTCCATTATTTGACCTGAGTATCTTGATTTTTCTTTCAGAGAGATTTTCTACGAAGACTTTGAATTCCCTGAACTTTCTAAGTACTTCATTTTTTGATTTCAAGAAATAAACCCAAGTCTTGCGAGAATAATCATCAATAAATGACACATAGTATACATACCCACTTAGAGAGGTTGATGGCATTGGACCACATACATCTGAGTGGATGAGCTCCAAGATTCCTTTTGCTTTACTATCGCTCTTTGGGAAAGGATTCTTTATGTTCTTTCCTTGTGCACATCCCTTGCATAGACCTTCATGATCAACCTTGAATCCTGGTAAACCTGTAACTACCTTGCTTACATATGGTAAGGCTTTGTAGTTGATGTGAGCTAGTCTTCTATGCCAAAGTTCACATGGACTCTCAGTGGAGTGAGTCAAAGCTGCATCTGAGTGACCTTTTAACTTATACAAGCCACCTTCTTTTGTTCCAATAACAATTGCATCTTCTATGGTTTTTCCTTTAGGCCACATAAGAACTTCACCATCTATGAATGCAACCCTGAAACCTTTCTTATCTAGAGCTGAGAAAGAAAGTAAGTTCTTTGTCAAACCTGGTACATAAAGTACATCCTTCATTTTCATCGGAGTCCCTGAATCAAGTTTGTAGGTGGATTCTCCCATTCCTTTGATAGGATACTGATAATCATCTCCAAG
The DNA here is from genome assembly GCA_009831015.1 of Picea engelmannii. NCBI lineage: Eukaryota > Viridiplantae > Streptophyta > Pinopsida > Pinales > Pinaceae > Picea > Picea engelmannii. The sequence continues at coordinate 113,528 of ML820444.1, read as the reverse complement.
TGAAACTTTCTGGGGAAAGTCCTTTTCTGTAAGGCTAGAGAGAATGTCTCTCTGACCTGTCATGTGCTTAGAGGCACCACTGTCTATGAGCCAAGTATCCTCTCCAGGTATCACAGATCCTGAGAGGGCGGAAAATAAGACATAATCTTCAATCTTTTCTTTAGTCAACTTTGTGGGTGGCTCATCATCTTCAACAGCATGGGCATGATGTCTTTTGTTATTTCTCTTCTTGTATTCTTCCCTTTTGGCAGGACAATTCTTGGCAATGTGTCCCATCTTATCACAATGATAACATTGATAAGAGGAGAAATATTTTTCTCTTCTTTGCCCCTTCTGATATTTCTGGAATCTCCTTGGAGGGTGAGATTCTTTATGAAAGTGAGTGAATCTCTTTGGAGAGTGGGATTCTTTATGAGAATGTGTCTCCTTTTGGAAATGAGACCTTTTCTTTCCTCCTTTAGTATGAGCAGTTAGGGCTTGGTCTTTATCCCTTAATAGTACTGCTTCTCGGTTGGCTACTCTTGCTTCTTCTTGAACACATTCTTCCCATAGACTATCAAATTTGAGTTTTTATTTTCTTGCACAGATAGTTTGGATGAAGGCATCCCAAGGTCTTGTGAGACCATTAATAGTTGTCATTATGAGTTCATCTTCATCTAGGTTGTCTCCAATTGCTTCTAATTGTTCCTTGAATTGAGAAACCCTAGAGAAATAATCATGAACTGTTTCTCCTTTTTGCATCTTTGTATTCTTGAGTTGGGTTCTCAAGTTCATCTTTCGGTTGATGTTCTTTCCTTCATACATTCTGGTTAGGGCATCAAACATCTCTTTTGGAGTATTCTTAGACAACACTTGAAGGATCAAGTGATCTTTAATGGAGTCTGCAATGATCCTTTTGGCCCTAACCATATCCTTCTTGTACTTCTCTTTGGCTGCTTCTTCTTCGAGTTTCGGTACATTTTCTTTTATGAATTTCGCAAGGTCATTCTCTTCAAGAATGAGTCCAATCCTGTACTTCCAAGCACGAAAATTTTCCACACCTAACGTGTCAACAAGCTTAGTGCTTGCAGACATCTTGACCTGGAGCTAGAAAAATGACCAGAAAATGAAAGTGCTCAGAAACTGAATCTAAACTTACCAAGAGATGTGTTGGGCTGAGGCAAGTAGGTTGGAGCTGTCTGTTTTCAAAAATTTCAAGTTTTACCCTTGAAACTTGACCTGCGCAAATCTGGATTGGTACTTCTGGTATCGGTTCTGGTTTCCTGGTTTCCTGGTTTTCTGGTTTTTTGGTACAAGTCAAAACTAGGGTTTGACTTTCTGGAGTCTCTGGCCACTAAAAGGTGCGCTCAAGCTGCCAAGTGATGCGCTAGAGTAGGGCGCACTTCCCTAGATGGTTTTTAGTCAGAAATTCCCTTCCAATAAAGAGCCCTAATTTTCTCGTACGGCAACAGTGACATTTTTGGTTACCCAGTGAAAGGTGCCTATTCAGTCAAGCTCTAGTTCCATGTTAAATTTAGAGCTGCTATTAAGTTCTTTTCAATTTACTAGAGAATAATAGCATAAGCAGGATCACTAAAAGAAACACAATCACAAGGTATGCAACATTTTATCCTGGGAAACTCTCGTGGGGGAGAAAACTAAGCAAAAACTTCCTCCATAATAGATTGTCAATACAATGCCAAGACTTAGACCAAAATACTAGAGAATATCCAAGACTGAGCATGTGCCTCTCTCTCCTCCTTGTAACTGCAGCTACCTCCAAAAGATGCGCACTTGTTGAGTGAGTGAATGAGGCGCCATCCTCTCTTATTTATACTAGCTGAGGGGTGCTAGGGTTGTGTCTTTTCACCAAGTAGGGCTGACTTCTTCAACTAGTGGTTAAAACCACTTTATTAAGCCCTAGGGGCCGACTTTACAAACACCACCATATATCAATGGTTTGACCAATCCACAATAGAGGATTTGGTCTTATACAAGACCCGACATGATCAATCAACAAAAGGGGATTTGATCTATATAATAATAACTCAAATATAATTAGAATATTCTTCGCAATTACAATATTTCAACAAGTAGTTCGTATAACGCAGTTACATAAATCTCGTGTGTTAATCTATGTGATTGTTTTGTCTATATTGCCATACTTCTTGCATTTAATTAATGTTTCAGGCTCTAAAAACCATCAAAAACCCCTAATGGCATTGTTCCACCATGAACGGACCTTGGATCATGGTAGAACTCTACTCGTGCCTGAAATTTCTGCCAAATTCTAACCAGATTTATGAAAAGGAAGAGCGTCCATTTACTACAAGATTACCTTACTCCATTGATAAATGAACCTAATCTTATTCAAAACATCATATAAATAAAAGTTGTGTTTCATCGAAACAAGAATGAGAGATGGTGGGGCTCTTCCACTGCTTGCATATTAAGATTGATTGTTAGTGATTAGGCAATTTAAATTTTCCTTAGTATGGTGTTAAGGAGCAGGAAAAACTTTTGAAGAATGGAATATGTTATAAGAAAAATGGCATATGGGCAAAGCGATCTATTCTATACAACCAAATAATATGCGATATACTTGAAATATTGTAGAGAAAAACTTTTAGAGAATGGAATATGTCATAAAAAAGGCATATCGTCGAGCGAGCTATTCTATACAACCAAACCAAATCATATGCAGTATAGAGAAAACCTATAATCTACTATTTATTCTTTAGCTAATGACTTGAACTTCGTCATTGTTGGGAAAAATTCTGTCAAAAGAATTTAAATATTAATTGGGAGGATTTGTAATTTAAGATAGTACATCAAAATTCCCCTGCTACTGAGAATTTGCTGCCTGTTTGTTGAAAAAACAAAGACACCATCAATGATTTACAGGTTACAGGTTTATATTAAGAGACAAGCCAAGCTGCTAGTGCCATTATGAAGGAAGTCAAGCATCTCAGAAAATATTGCTTAGGCAATTTCCAGAAGACATATCAATATGGTATACCATGCTAACTTCTTTACATAAAAATGAAATAAAAATAAAAAACGGGTGGTCAAAGGATTGGTTCCAAATGGGAACCAATGAGAATTATAATTATAAACTTCAACCATGCTTACACCAACCTCTTGGAATGGCGAGAACGCGGGGCCTGACATGTAAGAGAATCAAAGTCTGTCCTTGAGACATAAACTGCTCCAGTGCCCACATGACAGCATACTTCGTATTAGTGCCCTCCTTAACTGCCACTGCTATTACCATAGGAGATGCCTCAGTACCCCTCTCCTGCACTTCTTCCATTTCATGGGTTTCCATTAAAATCAATATCAAGGTCAAAAAGCAGTAGAAGAATAAGACAACCTGCGATTTCAGGGATGCTAAAATGTTTTATAGACTGAATTAGCACCACCCAAGACGCCTAGGCACTTAATTTAAATAACATCTCTTCTAAATTAGAAGACTTATTCCCCTGATTCTTCTTGCAGACGGGTTTCCTGACCAAGCATTCCCGCTTTCTTCGTTCTTTCATTGTTTTTGCCTGTACAACCAGGTCGGTGGTGCTTGTACGGTCTGTTGCTTGAAGTTTCGTTTTCTACAC